>JAQIXW010003453.1:0-13144 GCA_034700685.1 Willowsia buskii | reverse complement strand
TATTCGATGGAACGGGTGGGAAACGAATGCTCCCTTTTATCCCTCCATGGAATGTTTTTACAGCAAAACTAAAGCCGATGGAAGACCCATGTACAACTGTCAGGATATAAGTAAAAAGAAGGGTAAGAACCGCAGGAACCAATTTGCTGTTTCAGGATCAGATACTAATCAAAACGTTTCCTCTACCTACAATAACGTTCGGACGGTATCACAACAGTTACAAAATCTAGTGGTTTCACCTCCTGTGGAAAAAAGTTCATTCATCACACAAAATCAGAGACAAGGTAAAGTTGATCTTGATATTCAAATAATTAAATTACTATTGATTGATCGTGGTGTATAATGTATAAGATAACGAATCTTTCTTGTATTCCAACTGATAGTGGCGAATGTACAAACCACTCGCGCTCACACGCAACCCAAAAAGACCGTGTCATTCCCATTGAGCGAAGAAATGAGATTGAAATTTGTTATATTTACGGCAAAACTCAACAATCTTTTGTCAATGGAGCGATCGGGAAAGGTGCCCAAGGTCCTCACTGGGGTTATTGAAGATTGTCTTGACCTTGGCGGAAACGAAAATCTTTCCAATAAAATTATTTATTCAATTAGAAAACGAATTGACGGGAAGGAGTCTAAGGTCAGACAAATACTCAGCCGAAATCTTGCAGAGTGCTTATTGATAGTACATTCACTGTAACATTGAATCTCATTCTTGCAGCAGCCATTTGTTCCGCAAAAGACAATTCGAATTCTATGGATCGTCGGATATCTTTTCCTTCCTGCTAATTCGATAAAAGTTCCTTATCTGAAAACATATCTGGAGACAATTGCGCACAACCTTTTCTTGGTTTGCCTTGATAAAGTACGCAAATTCAAGTTACTTAATATATTCAATATTAGTACACGTCACATCATACTTCGAAACGGTGGAGTGAGTGAATACATATTTTGTAACGCAACACTTTTTGAATTTTTCATACTACTAGATAACTGATGACGATCTCGCTCGAGAAGAAATGAGAGTTATTTTAAAATTTTGGGATGACGTAATGGGAACTAAAATCATGCTAGCAATATATGAACAGTTTAAGAATCCTGTAACTAGCAAACCACACAAAAGATATAAATGGATACTGAAAAACAACGATATACGAGAATACTCAAGAATGCAAGAGTTTTATAATAATGCGTATTTAAAGCCATTGAAGTCCACAGGTTTGGAACATTAATTAATTATTGTATTGCTTTTTTATGATCATATCGTTACAAATGATTTTATGAGTGAAGCCTGAAAATAGACAATTATTGATTCCTCTAGACAAGGTAAAAGATGTTTCAAACAAGGAGAGCGGTCCTCACCCACTCCAAAAGAATTTAGATGAGAACAGCAACATGCCTGCCAAAGAAAGTCCGGCATATAAAGGGGGCTGTATTGATATTAGTAAGGATTCTGACGAAGAAACAGAAATCACACTCTTAGGTAACTCGTCGTTCAAGTAACATCTTTAAACACTTTTGGTTATCCTTGATCTTCTCTATCTTTGATCCTGAAACTTTGCAGATAAACGAGATATTATAGATCTCAAATATCCCAAGGGTGACGAGACTTTGAAGGTAAAGAAACCGACTGGCTTGACTGACCAAGATACGAAGAAAAAGAAGAAGCAAGAAGTATACCAAGAGAGTGCAAAGGAGTTATTTTCCGATTTTATTCGGATCCCATCTCAACCAAAACCTAGTAAACCAGTTGACTTGCCTTCAAGAATTCCGCTAGCCAACGACGTAGGAGGACTAATAGGTGCCAAATTATCGTCAAACTTTAAGAAACCAAGTGATTTGATGGGACAAAGCAAAAGTAACAGCTTTTCGGCGTGCCACTCTTCTACCGGTAGCAGTTCTGCAACTCAAAACACGCCAACAATTTCAAAGTTGGAACAATTCAGAAAACAAATGGAGAAAGACGCTGCAATTACTTCTTTAAGTTTTACTTGGAATGACTCATTAACGTCTGCTCCTAGTAAAGAGATCTACCTACGTACTGACTGGACTGTACATGAGTTTGTCGATCATGTTTGCAGTGATAACATGGAAAGCTGGGATATCGTCGAACTACCGAATGGAGAAACGAGAGTAAAAATTGTCAGAAAATAATGGAGCGACTCGTTGATTTCTAGCTATGTGTTTACGCTAGTCTGATTAGTCTGATATATAATAGAAAAACTTACTAAAATAAAACTATCAATATAGTTAAGATTATAGTTAAGCCAAATTAAAATTTTTTGACAATATTGTTGTATTTTTTATATCAAGTATATACTTAATAGTAAGACTCAAATTAAAATGTCGTATAATTGCTTTATCGATAAAATCATATCGTTTTATTTTTGAATCGCATTTCATTATTCATACACAATATAAGAATCATATAAAGCAGTGTGTAAATAGTAAGCTCGTTCAATTGTCCAATACGTGGCAAAATTTGTACTGGACATAAAAATTATTAGAGATTTATAACGACCATCGTAGTTATTATATGGGCTATTTTGTTACGATTACAACTTAATATTGAATTCCTTTTCACGCAGGCATTAAAAGTTTAATATTAATATATAGCAAAGAAAATCGACACAATTAAAAATGCATACAAAAAAACATCACTATCAAAAGAATTCAATCATAATTCAATGAGGACGAAAATGAACCAATATCACACACGCCACTATCACTTCGAGACTGGTCTGTAAAGTTGGGCTTATGAGTGACAGGTTTGGTGCTGATTACCGAGCGTTTTTTCGTCTCCGACACCTGCACATGACTGACTTCTTGACGGTTAATTTTGTTGTTTAGGTTGAGATTGGTTTCTGGTGGAGTAGTAGTTGACGAATGGGAAAAGAACACATTGTCATCTACGGATTCTTGCAGGGCTAAACTTTCAGAACGAAAAGAGGAGGGTGGAGGACTGGAAATGGACATGGAGCCAGTCGGCGTTGTGGAGGACGCTGAGGATGACCGTCGGGAATATAGAGTTGTCATTCGACTCAGGGCTCGAATCGCGTTGCCCGTTTTCTGCATGCAAATGTTTTGCATAAACTAATTTTAGAAGATATCATCCATAAACAATTAATTACTATAAAAACGGTTCGTCATACCTGCCATTTGCGACGGACCAAGAATCGTTTCAACTTGTCTGTTGGCAATATAATTCCCTTCTTGCACTCGACACTTTCCTGCTTTAGCCAACGATGACTCAAGCACTCCTCAGCCGTTAAACGTTTTCTGAGATTCAAAAAAGTTCAATCAAATGGTTTATGAAAAATGCATTAGAAATATTCGCAAATCTGGACAAGTTACTACACGTACTCTGGCCGTTTTACAATTAAGCTGGAAATAAAATCTTTGGCATCATCAGAGATTTTTTCAAATGCTTCATCTTCAAAGTCGAATTCCGCTCTGGTAATGTTACTAAATGTCTCATTGTCATTATCGCCCATGAAGGGACTTAACCCAGAGAGCAGAATGTAAGTAATGACTCCAATACTCCAGTTATCGGTAGAAGGTGCTATCGGTTCATAATTAATAATCTCTGGAGAGACGAACTCTGCTGTTCCAAACAGCACACGAATAGGCTCTTTAGCATCGTAATATTGAGCTAATCCGAAATCAATTATTTTAATAAAGTTGGACTCTTTAGATGTGCACAAGATATTCTCAGGCTGAAATGCAAAAAATAAAGATAAAAATACCATGTGCTTGTCAAAATACACTTTGGCTGCAATATTCTCATAATATATTTTCAATTATGCAGCATGCTACCTTTAAATCCAAGTGCATTATGTTTTTCGCATGAATAAATCTCACAGCGTCACAGATCTGTCGTAGAAATGTAATACAGTCGCCCTCTGTCAACGTAAAGTCATCAGCGACAACACGCTCAAAAAGTTCACCTCCGTTGATTCTGCAATACAATCATATATGGCAGAAATTAGACAAAGAAAATTAAAAATGCATTCCTTGGAACCTCAGAATGTGCGGTAACTTACTGTTGCGTTACAATCACAATTTCCCGTGGCATTTCAAATGCATCTATGAGGCAAATGAGTTTGGGATGATAACCCAAATCATTCATGATTTTCACTTCAAGTTGAACCCTTTCCTTGTCTTTGGCTTTTATACATTTCACAAACTTCCCGGCATACGATTTCTTGGTTTCTTTGTGCAGAACCTAAGAAAATGTTTTTGTTCCATGAAAGACATTTTTATCGTACAATTTCCTTTGTAATCATCACCGTACAAAATTATTTGTTCAACATACCTCAAACACGATTCCAAATCTACCTTTGCCGAGTTCATCCAGTTTCTCGTAAAGGTTGTAAAAGGATTCACGTTTAACAGTCACATTTTTGTACTCCAGAGGTTCCTCCTCTTCCTGTACTGGTGCAGAGCCTTCTGCATTCCTTGTTTCGTTTCCTTGCTGTCGAACGAGTTTTCTAGTGGAATCCGTCCTCAGAGATGTTTCCTCTGTAGACAAAGGGGCAATATGAGATTAATTTTTTTTTTCAATAGATAGACAGTGAAAATGACAGCGTAAAAGAATTTTACCTGGTGAAAGGGATTTAAGAGACCATAAAAGCGCATCGGACGACCCCGCCCTACGACCCTCCATCAGAACAGGGACCAACAACGGCAAGCTAGGCTCTGTCGGTTTCCCTTTGCCGTAACTGTTTTCTCCAAAGACCCTAAACCGGTACACACTTCCACGCTTCGGGTTGGTGAGAGTGTAACAAAGCCAGCTATAACTTTGTGGAGTAAGAAGCTGCCAGTTATCGAGATCGTCTCGGTTGATGGATGTTTTACTCCCTTGAACTATTGACGCTTCTACGTAGTATCCTGTAATTTTCGAACCACCGTCGTATGGACAGGAGGACCATTGAATAAGAATGGTTTTGCTCTTGTCGTCGTATTTAACTTTTGGTGGAGTCCCTGGAGCTTCCGGAGGACCTTTATATGAAAAAAATTATTTAAAGTATAATTCAAGACTTGTACCAAATCTTCACACAACAATAACATATTGGTACAGAATTTTTTATAACCTTCTACAGTTAGCAGGCAGTCGTGCGAATCCATTCCCAACAAATTTTGCACTTTAACTCTGTACCTTCCACAGTCATCATAGTTTATATGAGTTATAGTCAGCGTGTTGAGTGATGTTCCACACTTTGTAATGGATATGTGAGCTTCACCTTGTGATGAGGACTGGTCACCAGAATTGAGCTCGATTCTCTTATATGTTCCCTGTCGTTAATTACACAGAAGGTGAGTAATTACATATGTTTATAAACTTGGTAAAAGTATATTTCCAGCTGGACAATAAATTCTCATGCAATACTTAAATTTATCATAAAAAAAGAGTAAGCAACTCACATTAACAAATTTAAACCAGTTCACTGAAGTCTTTGGAATACCATAATTTTGCACCTTAACTCTCAAATGCACCACTTCATCATACAGCGCAATTATGTTGCTTGGACCGACGAGAATTCTCGGTGGAAATTTCCCATCGGAGAACAAAGGGCGACCCAAAAATCCTATCGCTGAGTCAACACTGGACGACCGTCCGTTCTGCTCAGAGCAAGGAGAACTCACAGGAGGAAGAGGACTGTCCACTGAAGTAATGCCTGTGATTTCTTCATCATTTGTGTTGATACTTTTTGCATCTAGCGAAGCAGACGCCGAGTTTTCCTCTGCTGAGGAGACAGCACCTTCGTCACCAGATCTTGGCTCTTTCAAATAGATTGACTCATCCGAAGCGGAACTGAGCTCACCAGTCAGTTTCCGTTTACCACTACTGTCATTTTGATGATGATGGTGAGGATGATTAGCGTCATTCAGCGATGCTAAATGATCTGCTTTTGTGGGTCCTCCTATTACCGACACGCTTCTTGCATCCGTAACAGGATCCCTTTTAATTTCTTCCTTGTGGTATGTGAATCGTGTTTCTTTTGTGATGTTTGCAGAAGCGAGTTCTGTCATGCCATCGTTTACCTTCTTGTAATTTACCTGAGATGATGGTACCTGTTTTCCTGAGAACATTGCGGATAGAGATTTCACTCGATTATTATTATTGCTACTACTACAATTTCTGCTGGCTCCCTGCACTCCCTCATCATCCTCATCTCTTATTTGCTCAGCAACTGCAAATGACTTTGGAAATGCTGACTCATTCGATGAAGATTTGTTGAGGTGCTGCTGGTAGCTAGATGATTGCTTGTGCTGATCAATATCGTCATCATCGTCCTCGCACGATTCACTACTCCTTCGATTTTTATGAGAGTTTCTTATGGTTGATGGGTGCTCATCTTCTTCACTGTCAAGTTGCTTTACAACAGTAACAGTTCTGATGGGAGAGGGTTCTTTAGACATTGCAGTTTCAAATGGAGGGCTTGGCTCACTCTCCTGTTCTGCTTGACTTGTCACGATAACTGGAACGACTAGAGGTTGAGGGCTTGCGATTTCTTCTGACATGTTTAGATCCTCCCAACTAATGTCTTCATCGTCGTATTCTTCATTTGCTCCAGATTCTAGATAGAGTCCATAAAGAAAAGAGAATAGGGAATGAAATTAAATAATGCTTTTATTAGGAATGTTGTCTTTGTTAATTTTAAAATGTTAAAAATGTTATTTTTTTACGTTTCCACTTTGTCAGGCATTTCTTTTGCGTTTTACCTAAAACTTTTACTTCGCACCAGCAAGTTATTTCACTCCCTCCAGCACCATATGCCTCACAAATATAAAGACCAGAGTCTTCCAGGAACACGTCAGCTATCCTCAATCCGTACAAATCACTAGATTTCTCGTGAAAATATTGAAAGTCTGGTGGAGCGTTTGGTATAATTTTACTCTCTTTGACCCATATCACCGCTTCCGCACCTGTGTACAATATATATTATACGTGTGGAAAATACACCTGAACCTTTTGCTCGAGTGAAAGAATTGATTTTCTTTTTAAAAAAAACGACTCTCTACTAGTTTTCTGATCTTGGCTTTTTAAAATTTATAAGCAAGTTTACAGCTACAATCATGACTTTATCGACACCATTCTTGGATGAACTTTTACACTTATAGCGTGCGTGATATATTTATGATAATCCATTCCACTTATTTATATGTATTTATTATGCTGTATATCTAGAGTATAGATAGACTAACCATCATAACCTACATTATAAATGATGCACGAAAGTACTAAAGTGTTGTGTGTTACAATCAACAAAATCCTAAATCATCTAGAAATGGGAAAACTCTGAGTCTCCCAAGATGAACTCAAGCTTGATAAACATTTTTGTAAAAAGGATTTGGTTAAAACTGATGAAAGGATTTAATATTTCATGTAAAAGAAAAAGATACAGCACCGCAGATGTGAGGAGAGCTGTGATCCCACAATAAATCAATTCATGTCTGAAATTTATTATGTATGATGATGATAGCTATATTTCATGTTTATTAATATTTTTTACAATAATACTATTCATTCATATATTTCACCTTAGTTGGTTCATCAGGACAAACATAATACCAGCTTATGTACTACTGAAAAATGGTGTGTGTCTCTACATTTTACAGAGATTTAAGATTATACATGTACATGGAAAGTTAACATCTAGCAACAAAAAATAAGCCTAAGCGTTGTTCCTGAAAATCCGGCAACACACACTTATGCAAACTCACGAAGTCCTATGTTAATTAGTTTAACTCAGGTAATCCTAGTGTCTAAAGCCTTTCATTGTAAAAAAAAACCAAGCGAATGAAACCAAATCCTTAAAAATAATCCTGTACACTGTGCCATAAAATACTATACTTAGGTGGGAGCTAGGGAGGTGATATATACAATTGGGATTTTTTGCGTGATCTGATTATATTTACTCCACGACAGGATTTGCTGTCACTGTTTTTGCATCAACAATATACAATATTTTGGGAGGGAGGGTGTGGATTTGGGATTTTTAAATGCGATTTCACCAACTCAATTTTAAAGACTTAATTCAACACAAGCTTTCAGTATGAACATCTTTGTTCTTGTTAGCGTGTAGCGTGTCAAGTCAAGTGTCAGCGTAGGCATAAATTGAAGCATCAAAAATTGAATGTCTGATGCAATCAAATCTATATATACACGTTTTTGTTATCAAACAAACATGGAAAATTTCTCGTATCTTTTCATCTCATACTTCGCGTCAGCAAAATAATAGAGTTAAGTAGCAAAGGACAAGATTCATAATCAATCATAATAATAAAAAAGAATCAAACTTTCCTGTATGAGAATGAAACGTAAAAATGCAATCTCACAATCTGATCGCCTAGTTTCTGTAACATGCTTAAATTGATAAGTGCAAATTGCATATATATAGGTAATGTACAGCAATGCATCAGCGTGACATGTCGTTACTTGTTTAAGCAAAACATTCCCTACTGCACCCAAGTGTCGTAATGTCCTTCACAGTACTTCACAGTAGTATTTCTAAAGGTTATTCTGATAAAGTCCAAGATTTTGAGTAATTATCGTCAAAAGTGCAACTTTTTCCACTAGTCACTTGTTTACATAAAATGTATTTTTATGCAGAAAATCAACGAATAAGGTCCAGCGTATAGCGTCATAATATATAACGGTAAGAAAATATGATGTGTATATTTTGAACTATATGATTTCTTACCTTTCACTCTAACTTTCAATTCCAAACAAGACCCCTCCTCAATATCACAGGTTGGTTCCAACGGTTCAATAAACTGGAGCGGAATGAACAGGCTTTTTGTGTGTGCCACCACCGTTGTTTTACCATCTTTGTTGTCTTTATCCACGTACTCACTCATGATTATGGAAGGAATAATCCGTTGCTTCTCTTTCGTCTTTGTTAGCCTTGTTGTTGTGGCCAATCCTGATTTTTTAGCTGAAGACGATGATGATGATGATGTTAAGGAAAATGATGACGGTGAAAAAATTGCTTCCTCTTTTTTCCTATTATTGCCAGCAATACTGTTAGCCTTCCAATCAGTTTTATTATTACTGCTACTACCACTACGACCATCCGATTTTGTTGTGCTTCCTATTTCTAATTTTGTTAACGTATCTTTATGGCTGATATGCTTGGTAGTAGTATTAGCTGTCTTGTTCCTTGCTCCCGATTTAGATTTGGGCAATGATAATGGTGCTGATGATGATAACGATAATGATGATGAGTTAGAATTTACAGAGGATGTTTTGATACGAGTACTTGCATTCTTCAGTAATGGAGCAGTAGCGGTTGTAGCAGAAGCAATTTGTTGAGACTCATTTTTTCTGGTTGAATGGCTATCGGTAATCCTGTTCTTTTTCAGAGCGACCACATTCCTTCGCTGACCCTGACCATGACGAGCCTCCGAAGAAGTACCAGTTAAAGCAGGAGTAGTGCTAGTGCTGGTATTAATACCACTCGAATTAGCATTGATTAAATGAGATTTATGATAACTGATGCTTCTGTTAGTTCTAGTGGATTCCTCTTTATGATCCCTAATTTGATTAGTTTGTTTAGCTAATGACGTAGTTGTCGCTTGTGCATATGATGGTAGGCCAGGAGTGCTTGATACGGACCTGCTTCTTCTTGGCTGTTGTTGATCATGGCTAAACGGTTTTGCCAATAATGATTTTGTGTAAAGAGTTGTATCTTCTAGTGTGGAGCGTCTGTTCGTTGATCTTCCCCTTGAGAATAATGGCGTTGTTGTTGTAGCTTGTTGAGGTGGTGGTGGTGGTGATGGAGTTGGTGACGCTGAAGCTGAAAGCGTATTAGATTTAATTGGAGAAGTGCTTCGTGATCTAGCTTTCAATTTGTTTAAAGTGGACGTCTCATTTTTTACAGTTGATGCAGATAATTCCACTAATTTTTTAGCTGTGGTGGCCACCCCAGTTGTACGTTTGTTTGACAAAGCTGGTGGAAAGGATGGTGATGATGATGATGAGCTTGGAGTTAATTTCGTCCTCGCTCTAAACCAATATCATTTCAATAAAAGTCCAAATAAAAAATGGCTTTGTATGCTTTCCTCTATTGTGTGCTCGTGCATTGTGTTATAGGTATATGAGTTAAGTAGAAACACATGTACCTATAATATAGATAAAACCAACTACACTGTAGTTAAAAACGATTATATTGTTAAGATAACGCGAGCGTGTTATACAACGTGTGCCCAAAATGCATGGAATGTTAATTTAGGTAATATGAAGTGATTTATTTACGATGCATTTAACATATGCGTTTTATTTGTCATTGTTAAACGAAATGTTAATGGAATCTTGTTAATGTAGATGACAGACTTTTTTGTGGTATGCACAGAATTTTAATTCCACGAACCACGCGTATTTATTTAAATCTAGATAGTTTCAGACAGACAAATAAAAATGTGTATTTATGGCTCATGTACTTACTTATGATGAACTGTAAAAATGACTATTCAATGTTTGCAACGACTGCATCCTGATAGCTTTTGACATTGCAGTTGATGACAAACTGACAAAATGTTTGTGATATTACAAAAGAGCAGCAATAAAATAACATGTTTTGACTATTGTTTAAATGGTTTTAAGGTTAACTGCATTCACTTAAGATTTAGACTCGGGCATGCATATGGCTTACTCTATTTTCTATATTATGTTTTTTTGGGAATGTTATTTGCTAGTAGTAGTGGTAAGTTATGTTATGTTTTATGTATCTCATAATAATATAATCATATGCAGACATTTTAAACTTATATAAGTTGAGTGTATGACTTGACCACACAAAAACGTCGTTAGTATAAATGTGCATGAGCATATATATTATATATAAGAAATTATGTAGTTAGCAACTTTAAATTGAATTGCACTAGTTAAACTGACGATTAGCTTGCAAAATTATTTATGCATATTCATAGCCGGCTATTATGACTTAAATCTTAGTCCATGAATTTGTGCGTACAATAATTGTAGCCTTTATTATGGTTAGTTATGAGTTGTGAACATGCATAATATTTTGAAAGCCAGTAACCACACTGTCAATCTCAATTAAAAATTAGACAGTTTGTCTTTTTTCTTCTTACAAATCACTTGCCCAGAACATAGGAGCTGCGAAAAACTTAAATTAAATCTAACTTGTGGATTTAAGTTTATGAAATACCTACATACATACAATACTGTGGTTTTGCTTTTCATGTCTAATGTGCAATGTAATTTAAAAGCAATAAAAGTTAGCATGTATAAGTTGTAAGAAAGAAGAAGGAAAAAATTCATACGTTTTCCTGTCTGCAGATTTTGCAGACGTTGCTGCCACAGAGGTTGTATTATGAAAAGCTGAGGCTACTTCAGATGCTCTGGATGTAGTTTGAGATTTTGTTTTTGTTACATTTTTCCTACGTTCTTGGGGCTTCTCTGGTTTTGGCGACGATGGTGAAGTGCGGCCAAGAGGAGACATTTTGGATTTTGATTCCTTTCTTTTATTCATCTCAACTTTTTCCTTTACATGATTGGTATTGTTATTGTTGGCAGCATTCTTTTGAAGCACACTTTGCTGAATTGCTTGGAACAATTTTGTTTTGGAATTTAAAGCATCATCGTCACTTGTTTTATTGGATCGAACACTCTCGCTGCTTTTATTCTTCCTTAGTATGCCATTTTGGTTCATGTTATGGGTTTCTGTATTATCATTCCTTGCTTGCCATCTGGCAGCCAGCAACTTGACGCCACCGGTAACGATCTCTTCCTCCTCTTCGTCGTCATCATACGCAGAGTTGCTGTTGTTGCTGCTTCCGTTGTATGTAAAAGAGGATCTCTCTATTTTAAGTAGTTGTGTAACTGAAGTGATGGAATTTAAACTCTCTTCGGAGACAGAGAATGATTCTTTCAAGTTGGATGGCACATTATCAAGAGCTAATTGTCTCTTCAATACCGTCTTTGTTCTTGTGGTCACTGAATTCTTTGAAGTATCTGGGGCATTGTAAGATATGGCATGGGCCTGACCATTCGTCTTTACATTGGGCTTGGCCTTTGCATTCTGCTTTCTTTTGCATTTTTCAGTGTCTGAAGAATCGGATGTGGGGGAATTTGGGAATTTCTTGCAAACTTTTTCAGGGTCTACCAAAGATAATTCCAGGTCTATTAATACAGGTTTGGGACTTGAAGCCCGACGGGTGCAAGAAATCCATGGCTTTTTACTAGTAGAAGACAATGGCTCATCCTCAGGAGGTTTATCAGATCTTCTTGATCTTCTTGAAGAATCTATGAAATTTAATTCTAGTTATTTTTTTTCAAGCATTGCAGATTAAAAAGTACAAAATAACTTTATGTTTTAAAATATTTTCGCTTTTGCTGGGTGTGGTTAATAAACTGTATTATCTCTTGCCTCTGGTTTTCCTCTCTGGTGTGGTTTTAGGTTGCAGATTGTCCTTTACTTCCAATGTCTTTTCCACTTTCACTGATCGCGAGTTTGGCACTTGTTTACGATTACTCCCGTTTCCTGTGGTCTTCTTCAGCGGCCTACGCTCATGACTGGCTTTAGGAGTGACCGTGTCGGACACCTTCATACTTTTCTTCCGATCTCGTCAATGTCCCACTTTAATTGACATTATTGGCTACACGCAGTTGGGTCCCAATAAAATCACAACCCTTAAAACAAAAGCAAAATATTTTTCAAACTGTTCTTGTTGATGATTAGCATGATGTCTCAATTCACGAATGATTTAAGAATGAATTTAATGTATGCATAATGTTGTATAGTGGCGCAGCCTGATCCTCATCGATAAGCAATCGATCATATCTTTCAGCACAGAGCAAAATTCACTTGCGCTCTAAAATATAGCAGTAATTTATCATCATCACAATCAACAATCATTCATGTTTTGGTTACCTCCCATCTCAAAGATTATAATAATATGCGTCATATGAACTTAAACACAATTGTTATTTTGCCCATACGGAATAGTTTGGGGCCTCGCTACAAGTCATTGACTGTGTGACTAGCGTACGGCGTACCTATACAAAGCTCAATTGAATGTCATTCATGATTATGAGCAAATGATGAATAGCATAATTTGTCATTCATTAAACTCTCCCATTTTATTATGAAAATTAAGATATCAGTTCAAGACG
>JAQIXW010003452.1:0-13149 GCA_034700685.1 Willowsia buskii | reverse complement strand
TAATAATAGTAACAATGCTGATGATGTGAGGACGAAAGAAAAAAGAAAATGACTGGGAAAGGCACAAGAAGGAGTAGTCTGATATATAAATCGTAGACGAGCAGTACATTATGATATGATGGTGGTGAGCGGTGGTGGTGTTTTGTTGATGATCGCTCACATACACAAAGCGACTGGATGACTGCCATATAACAAAGACAGCCGTACTTTATCACTTTCGTCCAGCTCTATATCGTTCATCATCCCCGCTAACATACATATAGTACACACGCTCGCCAACCAACAGCTTTTTCTCTGTGTCTCATTTCAGGTTCACACAATTTTCTTCTGTGCTCTTTCACTATGCAAAAGAAAGAAAAGAAAGTAAGAAACTCGTTTCTTATTAGAATATGAATAACTGGTGGTAGCAGTGTCGTAGTGACTTTGAAAGACACCAGAATATAGTCTATTCTGAATGGGTACTATATGTTATGGAGGACACACACTACGTCAGTAGCGATGATGAGTGTGGTTGTCCAAGGGGAAAACTTTGTCGTGATCATTGAAAAAGGCAGTTTGTGTGTACTCTTATCATTGCACACATTTTCTTTACGGAAATAGGGAGCACTTATTTATTGCGTGTTGTGATGTAGACTTTCCGACAACCACATAAAAACCATCCTAGTTGGAGTGGCAAAGAATTATGAAATTTAATTCCCAGTAGTAATTCTCTTCATTTTTTGAAAGTACTTCTTGTATACGTAGCTATTGTGGAATGGAGAAGTCGGCACTGTAAGGCATGCACGTGTCTACTTTCATGCCGGATGATTAGGTGGATGCATTACGACTATAATTTCACTAGTCGTTAGATCAAACTATAGCATGGCAATAATGACAATTACTTTGGAGGGAGAAATTACACACATAAACAATTTCGTAAAAGAGAGAAAAGTCCAATGTAAAAATGTTCTGGATACACAAGAAGATCGTTGATTTTTTTCTCCTTTTCATAGTACTTTTATCTGTCACCATAAATGATAGACATTGAATGTATGACCCAAATGAAAGTATATGGTATGCTGGTATGTAGTAGTAAAAGGAGAGTGAAAATAATGTAGCATAAGGAAAGAGTAAAACTGTGTAAGCTACACAATATAATGTCTAGAAATTTTGTAAACACTTTTGTATTAGAGGAGTGAGTAGGTTAGGTATAGGTATTCATAGAAAAACTTAAGCCTCTTTTTTTTCTTGTTGGCTGGCAGAAGTACAAGAAAAAAAAGTAGTGTAAGTACTCTCTCCGTTTTCTCTTTCTTCTCTTTCTCTGCAAAAATCGTGTCTGTTGTGCGAGTATGCATGTACATAGAGAAAGATTTTGTACGACGAGGGCAACAATAAAAATGAGAGGATACTTGAATTGGACATCCTTTTTTGAACTTTTCCAAGTGAAACTCATCTCATTCAACGTAGAGATGCCTTTTTCTTTGTGACTGTAATGGTTATTCATGACCCGTGACCAACTAACAACTGTATACATACATGCAGTAAGAAAAGCTCTGAAGAGGAATATATTGTTGCACTTACAGTAGTTTTTGCTGCTGTACTTCTTGAAACCAAACTGTCTTACGTCAACATTCTGCAGTCTTATTCCTTTGAAATTTTCGTGACTAGCTAGAATTGTTTCTGTAATATTTTTACCCCTCAATACACTACTTAATCTAAAGCACTTTCTATCGTCAAATTACTCATACGCTTTGTGGAGCAATGCAGTATAATATTATGTATTGTCCTCAAATGGTGATAAATGAATGCAATGATATTGAATGTGAAACGTATCTATTTATGTGTATGAATATAACGTAATTTTTTAGAAGTACCCTGGATGTGTAGGAATATAACTACTTATAGAGAGAAAGCATACCTATTCAATTTTTGGTTAGGTGCTTTATGCTTAATTTTTAACTGTTAGTACCAAGTTGGTACTTTATCATAGAGTATATACTACTTTCAAAAATTAGGGTTTACTTTTTTTTCTAAAAACCTTTTAGAAACGACAACACAAAGCAAAGTAAAAATAAAGATTTCTCCAACAATACCAACAAAATTTTCTTTTACAACTTGCAAGGATCACGATTGTTAATTCAACAACTTTTGTTCCCAACTTTATCTTTAAGGACAATAACACACGAGCGGCAAAAGAATATTACTTTTCGACATAATTCACAAAGCAATAAGTTAAAGTCAGACAGAATACTTCTTTCTAATAAAAAGTGGTAATATTGAAGATTTAAAGAAGCTGATATTAAGATGTGACACTTTGCCGTACTACATAAACTATAGCAGTGATACCTATTTGATATTTCATTACACGTACCCTGATTCATCCTTTCAATAGTTTAGATGAAAAAGTGTGGTTTTCTTCGAAATTGTAATTATTTAGAGATGACTGACATGTAAAAGTAGACAACGTGACAGTACAGGAGACGTATCATCTCATTTTTATATGTGATCATCTTTAAGTATAAATGAGAATGCCAAAGAATGTGCAGAGAAGTGATCTACTATTTTTAGGACAATTTAAAAAGCAAGACTAACTAGGAAACGAAAACTCAACAGACTGTAGAAAATAAAGAATATACATAGCTCAACTAGGGGCTCTTAAACTAAATTATAAAGAAAATTATAGTACACTCTTTTTTGCAATTTCTATGCCCAAAATTTTAAGACATGGAAAGTTCTTAACTTCATATCACATAACATACGTATAACAATGTCTTCTCATCATAACTATGAATGATTTGTAAAATAAGAGTGTCTATTAGTATTACCTAGTGGAGTAAAAAACGAATGGTAAAATTGGTATCCTTTATGAAATATAGCACACCTACCTACACAAAAACCAGTAAAATGACAAAACCACGGCACTCGATCCAGTATACACGGTACGGTATGAACTCGTCATTATCCCTAATAAGATCCTGAGCGTATTAAAGAAAAGCTTAAATATATTCGTGATGGCTTGTGCCGTAACAAAAGGGAGCTTTGGGAGAAGTGTTGACACATCATCAAATCTCAACAAAACCCGGCTATTTAGCTGTCAGATTTCTTGGCAGTAGTTGCTGTTAATGATTTGCGTGCCACATTGCATGAATCAAAACACGCATAATAATCCGTGTGTATTAAATTTTTATAATTTGCCAAATGCATATTTAAAGTCAATATCTGAGAAACATTTTGAATGTTAGAAATACATACATAATATGTGATATGTCTATATGTAAAATCGCAAGAGATATATAACGTTCTCCTTATTTTAATCCCAATTTTAAAGAAAATCTTCGAGTTGTTTACCCATAGTTGTCAAACTAATGGGGCCACAAAAATAGTTTAAAAAACAATATTCTGGAACAACATGTAGCCCCATTAAGGAATCGAAAAATGGAAGGAATGAGAATAAGACTGGTAGTAGCTGTTACAGCATTAAGTGGAGTGGAACGGGTTAGAGGTTTAGAGGGATGGATTCCCATGAGCTTCAAACTCTTTGCTTCGCTGTATTCCCTTTTCTTCCTTATCTTGATTGCGTGTACCGTCGTCTTTGGAAAAATGAAAGGTAGACTTTCTCTAGTACGACTTTCTTCTAAAAATTTGAATTCCTATACCCTATAGGTGCATACAGGATGTTTTGGTATATTGTATAGAATTTTATGTTTCTTTTGGTGTGATCATCCTAGGATACATTTAAGTAGGAATAATGCATATTACAAAAGGAGTACCTTTTCATACAAAAAAATCTAAAGTACCTTCATTCATGTTAAAATAATATTTTTCACTCTCTATCTTTCCCTCTCCCACGGTCCCCAATGAATAGGCGCATTTTTTCAATTCAGTCAAGCGAAAAAATTACTGCGTGCATGTTTCCCTAGTATATAGTGTCTAGTGTCTGTTTTTCTCACTGTAAATATGTTCGTACGTTATTGTAGGCATGCATTTTAGAGGAATATATTCAGATATATATATTTCATTTATTTCAGCCCATTTAATTTCCAAACCTCAAAAAAAAACCTCCTTAAAAGATGATAAAACTTTTTTCTCCGTTTTTTTCTCATTTGTAAGTAGATATATTGTTACTTTTCTCTTTTGAGATACAATTATTTTCCCCTGTTAAAATCTAGAATCTGTTTTTAAAAGTAAAAAGTTGTCTGAAAACTATCCTGGGAAGAAGAAATGAAATTCCCAATTATGCAAATGGTGTAAGAATAAGAAACCTTGCATGCCTACTTTTTAATTTCATTAACACATTTCTCCAGAACACCCTCAAAGTGTCAGAGGCATGCTTATTTGGGAATCCATGCACTAAATACAAACTAAATGAAGGGGTTCCCCATGTCGTTGGAGTTATAAGTATGTAGAAAAGGAATCCCTTACTAAAAACTAATGTGAAAGTAGATCAAGATTCTTGAAAGGCAATTTACGATTTTTGTGCGACTTTTCCCTTTTTCTCTGAATGTGTTTAATAAATATTGGAGAAGTGTTAGTGAGGTAGTTTGCAGTGTAGATATGGGAGAATAAAGTCCACAGAAGGTCGGTTTTTCTATTTAAAAAAGATATATCCGTAATACTTATCCATGGGGCAAATACAACTTTTATGTGAGACATTATATTGTACCCATATATAGTCTGTGCGAGAACAAATGAAAAACTATGCGGAGACAACAGGAACTGAAGGAAACAAATAGTGTGCAAAAGAGTAAGTGCTTGAAACCCCCCGAAAGTGTGAGTGGATGAACATTTGATGTAAAATAAATTTGGATCATGCATATTTCAGAGCCATGCTGAGCTTACTATCGGAAGGAGACTCATGCTATCCAATAAACTTGCATGCAACTACCTAAAGGGTAAAGATTTTTCTGTTTTTTAAGATATAAAGCTCTTTCTTCTACTTTATATAAATGTATATATGCAAACAGTATTGGTACACAGTGTATTTTTCTTGGAAACTGCAGACAAAAAGGCTTCATCACCTACTAGTTTAAATTAAAGAATGGAATAATAAGTTGGCCAGTTTGTTTTCACTGTGTTGAGCATATTCTGCGTTAAAAAGGCTGTCACCGCGTGTCTTCTATTCACACTACTACATATTATCTACTCCACACAAAAACTACTTGCATAAGTGTAATATGTCGCAAGAGCTGTGACTGGTGAATATGCATAAAGTTCTGTTTTATGCGGCGAAAGACATTTTGTTAGCTTTCCCCCACTCGTGGTATATTTTTTGTTTAAAAAGCGAAAGCATTCATACGAACATACCATTTTTTTGTCATGACTGGAATATGCCTACACCTACTACATAATATATGCGTTGTTGCATGGAATAAGTAGATGATTTGCGTATAATAATGCCTATTATGATGTTGATTTCATGAAGATGTTTAATATGACGACGCATTGTACCCCATGAAACGGAGAAAGAGAAGCATGGGAGCCGGGAATCATGCTGATGTTTTGGCAACCTTTCTTCTAAACTTCCCTTTTCTTTCCCAAAACACTCTAAGCGGCCATTATTTTTCGTATTTTTTTTTACAAAAAAAGAAGAAGACATATTATACAAATATGTGAAATTGTAGATGGGTTTGAATACAATGACTGGTATTATACTTATAGACTAGCAACTATGTGTGTGTGTGTATGTAAACATAATAAATATAATCTATCTTCCCACCACATTCCCGTAGCCCATCAAATGCTTGATAGTTGTAGAATTCGTATAACGAGGGAAAGAGCATTGCATTGAAACGCTTGTATTTGGGAAAGTGACTTCAGTCAGGAATTTTGCTAGCAAGTAGTACACATGCCGACAACACGTCCTTTCGGTCTTGCGATAACGAAAAGATTGTGATTGTGGTGCAAAAAATGGAAAGTGAGAGGAAGAGAAAGAGAGGAAAAGGAGGAGTAGTAAAAACCCGGCACTTTCTTTGATACGCGCGCTTACACATTTTGAGAAAATATTTCGTTTTCTCGACTTCCTTAAACTGTGACGACTGCCTCTGGATGGATGCGGCGAAGTCCTCTGCTCTGCGTTCATCTACTATTGCGTTAGTATATAGTACGTGGTATGCATGTATACATTTATTTGTGCTTATCTTCAACACAAGTAAGTAGGCATATCATTTTGTATTCCATTTTTACTTTGGTAGTGTTTTCTTAGAATTTTATAGACCTATTGTACGCGTTATCAAATGTTATCAGTAGAATCATCTGTACATTCACCCATGCGTATACATGATACTATTGTGGAGATTTGATGTAATATATACGACTCATGATAAAGAGATGCGGAGTTCTTGCATTCTTTATGATGTTGTCAGTCTAACAGCAGACAAGACTTTGTAGTAAAAAGAAACGTGGATTTTGCCTAACAAGATTATATACTAATCTGATGATAGATTTGAGCAAATACTCGTTGGATTTATGCTAGAGAAATAGTATTCGTTTCAACCGAAAATACTTGTGTCAAAACCGGAATTCATTGCATAATTACTCAATTTTTGGCAAGATAAGGCGCAATGTTCCAGTTTACAAAAGTGCCGACTTTCGTATGAAGCCAAATGTATGCATACACGAAACAAACTGCTCATGCCTTTTAAAACTTGGGCTTACTGCAGACACAATTTTTACGTTTGTGTTCAACTAGCGTTTGTCATGAAAGTCATGATACATAGTTTGAATGCAGAAAAACATGATTTTTACGGCACGCGAGTTTACTGGCGACTCTATACGCTTTGAACAGTGCCGTACTGCCTTGTGTAAATGAAGATGAGACAGATCTACAACATTTATCATACACACAATACGCACGTCCCAGATAAGCTTTTTGAGTATAGCAAAGCAAAAGGAAACGGACTTGTCATTGAAAGGAAGAGTTAAGTAAACGGAAGAAAGTGGATGCTAAATGAGTATACGTGTGGTGGTGGTTGGTAAGTAAAAGAAAGAAATAAAACGAAAGTGGAGGGTGATCATAAGGAGGTGAGACATTATCAAGTGGACGCATTCCAAAAATTCTGTTCGTTCTTCTTGTTCACCTCTCTCTCTCTTTTTACTTTATTTTATCAACTCTTATTTTTGGCCATTCTTTAACTATAGGCCTATTAAAGGCCAAGATTATTGAGAGAGCAACATTTCTATTCTTCAGCTCGCCATCTTTTCCAAGAAGTGAAAAGAAAAGAAAAAAGAAAAACCTTTTAACTTTTCCTCCACTCTTGTGCTATTTTTGACAAGAGAGAGAAGTAAAAGGAGTGTCTTCGCCGGTTACCTCAACAAATATGTGGTAACTTTCCATAATGTCACTAATGTTCAAAACTAGTTGGAAGACTTTTTTTTTATAAAACATACATTAAAGATGTAGACGCCTTCAAGATGTACTTACACAAATGAACTTACCAACTCGCCAGACAAGTGTTTGAAAAGTATAGACCTTTGTCGCAAAAATGTACATAACTAACTATATCTCTAAAGTCGGTTACGGTCAACTTATTAGTACTAGTGTACTCGATAGAAAAAGTTGGACATGGAGAAGCATCAATGCACACAATCTATATGTGGCTGAATTGGTTGTTTCTTCAAATGGTTGTCGTTAGAGGAAGATGTCCAGAAAACATTCTCCATATAAGTGGCCCGTTATTGGATTTAAAAAGTGCAAACAAGCACTCAAATTATTATGTATAGAACTAAACGACATGATTCAATAGACATCAAACATTTGATGATGAAATGTATAATTCTGTTATCTGCATATTATGCACAATTGTGGCTTTGCAAGAAGAAAAAACGAGAAGACAAAAAAAAAACCTAAAAACTTCCGTCCACAATTTAGCAAATTTAGAAACCGATTCTAACATATTATATTTTATTTGAGCGGGGTGCTATGTTGAAGCATGTATTACAACGAGCAGGTATTCAAGTCTTGGTTCACCTGCTGCTGCTTCTGGTATGTATCACAATAGAGGTTTACAAAAAGTGAAAACGCATGGAAAGTGAAAACTTTCCACATCCCTCCGGTCTTTAAGGTAACGTAATAAACATATTTCAACATTTTCAACAATTCGTGACACTTTTGTCCGCCTTTCTTTTTTCAGACCGAGGTAAAATGTACCAATTTTACGTATGTTTCAAATCATGCATGTCTACGCTAAGTATATTTTATGTTACATCGTTGGAACAGGATCTTAAATGAATCATGCTCCCAGGTCGTATATATACACAATAGTCGGCGGCCTACTTACATTGTATTCCATTCATTCCTTTTTAGCACATACTTTTCATTTCATTTTTTTAAATTGGTCAATTGGTTTATAGTCCGTTGATATATGTCCAATCTACATTTATTCAACGTTTACAGAATACATTTAAAATAAAGGGCCATGGGTCAAGAAAAACTGTCTACGTGTATCCACGTTCACCATTTTTACGTCGAAAGCGTCACTTTAGTGTGCATTCAGACCTTTCGTTATTTTACAGGATTACTTTAAATAGATACATACATATGTACAAATTCCTCTTTACTCTCTTATTTGTAAGCGAAAATTCCTTGTCTACCCTCCCAATAATACCAATGAGCTATTTTTCATAAAGTTTGCAATATGTAGTTGAAGTCATTGCACATTGCATTACCATTGTTCTCACGCCACACGCATAGAGTATGCATTGCATGAACTGTGAAGTAGGTACATGTATATGTTATTACTGTATTGTGATAATGGGAAAACATACCTACGCAATATTACCGAAATCTATAAATTCTACATCCTTATTCTTCCAAGATCTTATTCTCCTTTACCACCATTATGTCGTGTGCTTATGGAAAAACGCCTGCTATCTCGTTTTCTGAAGAAAATATCTAAAAATTTCACCAACGCATTTTGCAACTGCTATCAGGACGATGGTGAGAAGATAGTGAAGTATATCATGTGGCGTTCATTCGCTTGGGTTGAGCTCGTAAGCGAGAAAGACCATTTGTCTCGTGTTTACTGCTAGAACTGGAATAACATGTGAATCTCAGCCGGACGTCCCTTGTTGTGCAATGGTCAGCTCTAAGCTTAATTCACGATACCTTCTGTAGCGCACTTAAGTCAACGGTACAACCAAAACTGTCGTAAAAGTAGATGCAGATGCTTATATATGTACATTTTGTGCGTGGATACATTGGTCAGCATAAAATACAATTCCAAAATGTAACCCCTCATAATATACAAAGATTTAGTAAAATGTTCTCTGTTTATATGCATGTTATTTGCATGCAAATAAAGACTTCCTTCCTCACATGCCCTGCCAGTTGTTATCATACACTCGTTGTACATTTACACACTATATTGCATGCAAATTTTAACAAGAACTCGTAGCCAAATTTTCATTCATTTCTAGAAAAACACATAGCTACATATTATTTGATATACAATGTGCTACAATTCTTTTGGGTTTCTTCCCTCATAATATTATCATGAATATTTGTTACATTTGATGGAAACTGTAATATCTCAAATCTACTCCATTCTTCCTGTGTCCATAATGCACATTACTTCTTTGCTCTCCTGTCATCCTCTTTCTGCATGGTGATGCCCCCTTTTTTCTCGTTACTATTTAGTTTTGAAGATTTTTCCGTCCTACTTCAGCAGCAGCCAAAAAGGAGAACTTATCATCCGCTGTATTTTATGCTTCATCGAGTGATGATATGCCACCGAAGAGTTATAAAAACGGCTACATTATCATCCTTTCTCCGTTTGCTACTACTCAAAATACATGATCCAAATTTAAGCATACATTTCCTCCCTTTTAAAAAAAACATGTAGCATAAATTGAAGAAGAACGTTTCTGCTTCTTTGTTCACTCATCTATAACCTTATTTTCTTCTTTTATACTTATGTAGTGTGGAAAACGATATGGGGAGCATTATTTCATGGAGGGGGAAAGTTTTTCTAAGAATCACTTTTTAAATTGCCGTTCCTGCCATTAGAAAATGGATGAGCTAACATTGAAAAGGTCGTTTATATCATAGATTTGCTAGCAAGGCTTTTTCAGTTGTGTCGTGGTTTCGGTCCACCTCTTTTCCTGAGTACGATATGTATATGCATCTTCTGCCTTGCTGCTTTAACTTTCTTTTAAAATCTTCCAAGAGAATAAGAAATCGCTGTTATTGCTGTACTTACTTCTCCTCTGGTAAGTCAGAACTCTGCACACACACACACACATGACAGTGTGCACAAACCTAATTATTCGAATTGGACTGCGTTTTCATTTGTATTTACATTTTCGTATAATGTTCAATAATGCTCTTTCACCGTTTTAATTTTCCCAACTGAGTAGGCAAAGCTTACATAAAATAAAATAAATACTAATTGAATATACTGATTCTCTGTATTTCGGTGATATTCAGTACTTATAACTTACAAGGAATTATATATACAAAAATGAGCATTAGATATTCCAGTGATTTCCATCTCCAGATAAAGTGGATCTGACAAGACATTTTATGCTGAAGCAATGGCATAAAAGATTTAACCGTTTTGTCCACGTAATGGTTTCAAAGATAACAATAAAAAAACAAATGCACACTATTTCCCTTAATATTATTTTAGATTATTTAAGCATAATAGAAAGAATACACACAAATTAAATGCAAAATTAAGCATGTTTTCTAAAAGTAAAGTAATGATAAGCATACATACTACTTATTACTATGACATACTTATTTGCATTGCTTACTCAAGAAGTAGTAGACATCCTTCTTCCAGTCTATGAAGAAATCTCGTCGAGCATATTTTCTCCTTGAGAACTCTTGAAAAGCCTGAGGGAATTACTTGTGTCCTCTGAAAAATTTTGGAAAAAGGAACAGAAGGAACATGTAGTTGATGTACCACTGCATGTACTACAGACTATAGACTGTATATCGGCATTTATATCCCCAAAAGGGGAAACAAATTCTACTGTTTCATATACCGCGCATTCCACGCCAATTTCCAGCTCCAGAAATCCCATGCTTCCTTTTGTATGTGTTTTGAGCAACCAAAGGACATTTAAACTGACTCGGATGTAAGGATACATCCTAATATAGTAGTCTGAAAGCACTTGTCTTTCGTCTTATGAAAAACGTATCATGGTGAGTCAGTTAGTGTGAGAAACGCACCATTTTCCTCTCGTGTACTCCATTTGTGGTTTCCCTTAAATTTGGTGACTAGAAATGGTGCTTTTAGTGCATACATTTGTGCATTTGGTTTACTATAATAATATGCTGTATGTTATGTACATAATATGCTATTTGCATTGCGGTAGAAAAGTGGGGAATTGTTCCCATCTGAATCGACATAAAAAGGAGTTCTTCGGAGAAAAGAAGCAAATAAAAAGGAAAAAGGAGATGCAATAAATACCTTTACAATAGCATCCAGAAAATAAGGTAACAATATACAAACTATGAAAATAAAATTGAATGCACAAGTAAACATGTACACAGAATATGATATAACTATTTATAGAGAGAGTAGAGGCAGACGTACAAAAAGAGTAAAAATGATGCACAAGCAGTCAACATGCAGTCCCTCATGCCATGGAAGAGAAAGTGGTTCGATTTTTCTTCAGAACTGGAACTATTATTCAGTCAAATGATATTGTTTAATATCATGCACGAAAATACAATTTTATTGCTTCATGAACTACAAACGAAGAATGAATCCAATTTTTCTCGTTTTTTCTCTTAAAATCATTCATCATCTTCTTATGCTACATTTCGATGCTCTGGTCTGAACGAACTCCTGGCAAATAAATAGGAAGGCGGACGTAATACCTTATCTTTTGCGTGCAAACATGCTGATGACCTGTTTCTCCTTTTTGTTAGTCTAGTCCGTGAAAAAATATGTGGAAACTGTGAAGATATCACATTTTCCGAAGCATGAAATATACTTTCTTCGTCCGTCCGTGCTGAGAGATTTGAACAAATGTTGTCAGCTCTGAACTGAAGGATGTGATGTTCTTCCTGGTTCATTTTTTATATCTACTTTACTGTATATCCTCATAGAAAAACTAAATACTGATAGATCTGAGTGCTTACTTAACTCCATCGACTTTACAGCCACTACTATATCCACTTTTTCTATCTTTCTTCCATATATTTATCGTGTGTACTTCATTCGTAATGAACTTTCATTCTATTTACTGAACTGGCCTGGCAGCAGAAAAGGAAGAAACTGAGCAAGCAAGGATAAAACACATATTAACCCTTTAACAAAATCAAGCACGTCACGAAGTGAATTTTGTGCTTGAGCTACCATTTCTCTAGAACAAAACTTGTGCTATTCTATTTTATTCTTTCGATGAAAAGGAAACGTAAGCAATAGATCATATAAGTTCAGGTAATTCAGTTTCTGCTGAAAGTTTATATGATGCTGTGCATCATCATACAAGATCCATTTCGTTTGTTTGAACAACAGAAAAAACGAACCATTTCTGAATTTTAAGGGTATATAGTGTTGCCTTGTGCCTCTGACGTGAATTTGGCGATCCCAAAACGATGTGTAAAAACTAATTTTCTTAGGTACATTGTGGTTGCTCAAGACAGATGATTTGATCAAATTTTTGGGCAAGCAATATTTAATGAATCTTTGAAGTGAAAAAACGTGAGAAATTTTACACCTAAATTTATCATAATTGTACTTGTATTGAAGGGTTTTTAATTATTTTAAATATATAAACATATACAGTGCATCACAAATCCGTCACATGAAGCCTGAACTTTACAAAACGATTATCTATCAAACAGCCCAAAACGTGATAACCATACGTACGTAAATATTCATACGCTTTGCACTTGGGGCAAACAGATGCAATAGTAAAATCGCAAACTCTTCAGGTGTAGCTTTTATTCATAATTGCAAAAATAACACATATGTGGAGTATTTTGAAGTGAAAACGAGATGTATGTAATTGTAATGCCAGATATGTAACTACCGTATGCCGTGTCTTCACGCCAAAAACAGAAAATACAATTTTTTGCCATTTATAATGCATTGTGACCTTTTGACCCCTATATCTTGGGTCACAAAGGGTCAGGAGGTCTGAAATTCCTTTCAGGCCTTTGTATTGACCTAAGGTACCTGTGTACCAAATTTGGTGTCAATCCGTCCAGTAGTT
>JAQIXW010003451.1:0-13149 GCA_034700685.1 Willowsia buskii | reverse complement strand
TTAATTTTTTAGCAATTTTCGATCAGTAGTTTAAAATCTGACCTGCGATGCTTAAATTAATGGGATCAAATAAAGAAGTTCATGTCAGTGTCTTCACATGCAAGATTGTATTAACATGTGTTAACAAGAAGAATTCTAAAGAATTAGTAGCATCGAAGAGTTTCACGCATGTAAGCACAAAGAGTAGCATTTTAATACCAGAGGTTGGCCTTTTATTTTTTATCAATGGATGAAAAACGAGAAATTAGTGAAATCTAAACTTAGAATATTGTAGCTTGTTCAATACTTGGTTCATCATAAAGCTAACTGAAAAAAATAAAAGAAATGTGAACTAGGGTTAAATGTTTTCTCTCTGTAATTTATGGCATCATATGAAGGTAACATAGATTTATTTTATTCGTTCCTTCTAGTTTTAAGGTCGAAAATAATACAATACATTTTAATTAGACAATACAAATATTTCAAGGTTAGATAGGCCGTGAATTCATTCGTTTGTTTGTAATTATCTCCATGAATGGATATTTATTTGGATTATTAAAATAACTAACATTGTGTTATATTTGTGAAGCGATTTTGGTTGACTGGATGCTGAGTTATTTTGGGTAGCGGAGGCTTTCAAATAAGAAATAATGACTTCTCTGTGTCTGCAACAACATTTCGGGATTAACCTTTATCCAAACTAGCAACATGGTTTAATAAAAACATGCCAACATCATAAAATAAACTCATGAAATATGTAAAATATGCGCAGAATGTACAGCTAATAGTGTAAAATGCATTCTTTATCGGGTCCTTATGTATATTAAATTAAAACATCCCATATAATAATGCCTTTCTCAGCAAGCGCATTACTTAAGTATCCGTTATTTGAATTCTCGTCGAGGGAATTTATATAAAGCTATATACAAATAATAGTTCTGGAAATATATATGTTTTGAATAGCATGTTCATGATCATCATCCTAAAACAGTATACCGGTCGATCGCGTCTAGAAACGGGCTGGCGAGAACCCGGTATAGTATATGACCGACTTTAATCATGAAATAGTTGTCTACAGAGAGGACGATGCAGCAAAGTAATAAAGCTTCATCGTCCTCACCGATCGTTTGAAAAAATACTTTCTCTGCATCTGAGTTTTATGTGAGTCCGTCACATTTACCTTAAACTACCACTCTATTCTCTCGAAGCAGAACTACGAGGAGACAACACATTTTACTCGAAATTTTGTTCACAACGAACTCTTCGATACAGATTGCTTCTGATGCGTATCCTGTTTCGGTGTATTATGTTGTTTGCGAAAAAATTCGAAACAAACAAAGCGATATAATATAAACAATTGCGATTGCTCCATTTGTTCAGCGGCGTTGGTCGTGACTGTCTACTTAGCTGTCTTGTATATTGGTATTTGTTGTATTTACTTTCTGTAATGGCTACGTGACCAAAATCTATGTTCTTCATTCTTCCCGGTGAAGTGAAACAAGGCGTATTACCGCTTACTTATTTGTTCGCCGCTTTTCTTCTCTTATTTCTCTTTCTCTCTATCAGACACTCATACGAAAAAATAACGCTAAAACGTAAAATGTGGACTGGAACATTACGTTGAGCTCGTAGTGGTGCCGATATGACGATATTGGGAAGTAGAGAAAGAAAGGTTTTTATTGCTATGAATGTGTTTTGTAGTACTATTTTTACTGGTAGACTGTACGATAATAATAAGTATTAGTGACCATATAGATACTTGGAAGCTTTCAACAGTCAGCAGGAAAACTAAAAGAGAAAAGGAGATTGTTTTCTCACTCATCCTTCCTTCCTCTATCATACTTCTCTGATGCACTTTGTTCTCTGAGTAAGAGATTCAGTGAAAAAAAGAAAAGCTTGCTAGGCTATTTTCTGAGATTGAAAACACACACGTTCAAGAGAGCAGCAGTAATGATACGCGTATCAGTACAGACAACTCTACTCTCTGCAAGTGCAATATATTATTGCACATATTTAGTAGAATCTCTCTACAGCAAATAATAATAATATGGAGAATGAGTGGTTTGACTTGGTTGGTTGCTTGTTCATTGTTTCCTTCCTTCTCTGTGTAGAACAAACGTGACATTTCCCTCGAAAATCCTATTCCGTTTCCCGTTTTTTACTTACATCAGCTACACACAGGAAGCCAAAATCTGTTTCTGTTTTTATACCTTCGGGTATCATACCACCATCACGTCATCATCACCCACCAACCACACGTACTTTCACCTCTCTCAAAAACAAACAGAAAAGTTTTAATACCTCTCGGTTCTGTTGCAGCTCATTGTTATCAGTGTCACTAAAGGTATTAAAATCATGAAAGCATGATTTAAAACACTTGAGTTTAACACAAACAGAAATGCAGAGTCATGTATATTTGGCATTCTTACACAACTTATAAACCCAGCTTTGATCTTGATTCAAACAAAATCGTCGCTTTGCTCTTATCAAAGTCCAACTGCTTTCCACGTAAAGCAAATTCATGTTTTGAGGGAAAATTGTATTCACAAAATAATCATTACGATTGTAATCCTTTGAACAGATTACTTTGTATTAAAACTGTTCGTTTCAGTATGATTACTTTCTCCTAAGACTGCGTAACCCTAAATTGCTTCAAAATCCTCTCCATTTCAAAATTTTTTGGGCTTTCCCTTTGCCCCAGAAGGGATTATTTTGTTTCGCAATAATGATGTATGAGAATGAGTTTTGAACAAGGAAAATAAGTACGGCCATAAGTGAAAACACACTCCCATCGTCTCGCCACGAATATTACGAGAACCACGTAGGTATGCACATAACAACGTAAAAGCAAGCATAGACAATTACTTGCAGTATTGTCGTAACCAAAACTAAACCAGAAAAGCAATAAACTTTTACAATGCATTTAGAATACATTTGACCACAAAACTGAAAGTACAACCACAAACAACCATCATTACACCAAAAGAAGTACAATAGTATGTAATACTTAATGGAAAAAGTAAAATAAGTTTGCCCTAAAAGGATACAGAAAACAATAGATGTCCGCGTTGTTTTAATAAAACTAGAAAAATGTGAAGAGAAACAAACTTCAATGACAACCGGGGAAAGAAAGATGTTTCTCATTATTTCTGCTCCGTATACCGTGTACCTCCATCTATAGCACTGACCATGATTTGATAAAACGTAGGATTACAATGCGGACAGGAAATGGAATAAAGTGAAACTTTTTTCTTATTTTTATTGTAGAAGACAGTCGATTTATGTACCCTTCGAAAATGCAAGATTGGGTTTTGACATCAATACGATACGAAACATAATGAAAACTAACACGATGAAGATGTTTATAATTTAAGTATAAATTTATTTAGCGAAAAAACCGGAGATGAAATACATAATATGGGTAAGATGAACGCAGTATCTAGGTAGAAGAAGCATGCATTTTATTTCAAGCATTTTCCGTTGCTTAAAGTTGTTCAACGCATTCTTATGGTTCTATGAAAGTGACAGAAAGGATACAAAAAGTAGTTTGAATTTTACGAGAAACGTTTGAAAACATGCCCCAAATAAATGTTAAATGCCCATGGCGCAATTTTACACTATGCTAAAGCATCTTAAATTTTCATGAAATAACGACTTCCATGGTAAGGTATAGGTATACTAAAATTCAAAATTAGAATATGCGCTTTCATGTGGCCTAGAACATTACAAAGTTTAAGTTGCCTTCAGGGGATGCATTAGTTTTTGGTGCGTATTTGAAGGTATGTTAAAAATTATTTCATTCGTTTTAGTTTTTCTACTTCTTGCAATTCATAACCATCAGATTCTTTCCAAGCAGCTCCACAAAACTTTCGAGACACCTTTTAAAAGTGCTAGAAAGTTGCACTTTTCACACTGTCTGTTTCTGCTGGTGAAACGAAGTATTTTTTGTACTCCCAAACATTCCTCAGTACTCTATTTTGTTTGAAAATTCAACCAAGTTGAAAGTTTCGGGTAAAATTTCAAACTGTACTGGTTTGAAGACATTTCTTGCTTTCAGTTCTTCTTAATTTAGAATGGCCTTAAACTGCCAATCATTGTCCTGAAATTTTCCATTTAAATAAAGTACATAGAAAGAAGTATGACAACTATTTTTTACATTACTCAATGCTAATGCTTCATTGAGTTTTTTACAGCCCAAAATCGTTCATACAAGGAAATCCTACAGGAGCTGAACTGACAATGACCAAAATTGAAAAATCGTGAATTTTCGTGAATCACTAGAATCACCCACACTATAATCTCTATCCAAGCAAGCATGATGACCAAACGTCGTTATTCCTTATAATCAATTCGTTGTGTGTTATTGTAAAGCTCTCACTTCAAATTGGTTGTATGTAGCATACGAAGAAACTGACCGCACTTTATAGGTACACAACTGTGCATATATGTAAGGATGCTAAGAAAAAATATTCCCATTGAGTAATCCTTCACGTTTCTTTTCTTCCCATTCTAAAAGGAAAGTTGCTTTTCCCAAAGCTCTTCCCTTGACATGATGCCACAAGAAACTTGTTCTGTTGAATAGTGATAGCAGAATGCAGTACTCACAGTCAGTTTGTCATTCGACTTTCCTGTTGGCAGAATCCTGAATGCTTTTTTATGATATGGACAGCCGTACATAAGACGATATGCGGAATGTAGTTTGGCACTTGAGAGATGGATTCAGTAAATTATTATTAGAATTGAAAGCCCCTTGTGGTCTGGTTACAGTTACAGGACACATACATGAAACAAATATCCATAGCTGTGCATGATAGTTCGAGCAGATGAAACATGTTCCGCATGTTCGCATGAAGATTTGGACCAAACGGTTCTGAAAACACATACCCAGATAACATTCCGAGAAGTTTTTGCCTCTGGAGGAAATGGCAAGTAATGAACGTGCCAGATATGAGATGAAAAGTATTCGATTGAAATGTTTCGTACTGTTGGGCTGACTGGAGAGAGTCAAAGTGTTATTTTTCCCTGAAGACTTTCACAAATTTGGAATTGCATACATACACATATAAATATTTATTATTATTATTATATATTATGAAATGACAGGTATGTATATTTAACAGGTATATGTTATGTACGTGTTCTATTGGAAAATAGTACCATCAAACTTTTGACTGGAAAAATGTCATTAAAGATTTGCACTGACAAAGCTGGATGGATACATGCTCTGTTCTGGTTGTCTGTGACATGACTGTTTGTAGTTCATATTTGTGTATAATATGATTCTGTCTGGTGTGTGCTTCATCATTTTGATCTCGGATGAGTATCCTCATCACCGCCGTCATCATCGAGTTTCTTATTTCTTGCTTTTTAGGTATACTTACATTACATGTGTATCGTAAGTTTAAGGCCAGGACAAGTCTCAAAGCTTCAACTCGTAACAACTTTTCACATCCCATTTAATAAGGAACGATGTATGCCCTTTGAAGTGTAATGATGTGGATGGCGTCTCATTTCGCTCAATGCTCAATCATCATCATTTCCCGTAACCTTAACCAATGCACATAATGCGGCGTGACTCAAGGCATACTGCAGTGTGATGTATCGGAATAGACTCTAAAAGTGCATGAGTTATATGTTCTCACGCAATTCATAATAAAACACGCCATGAGCGTCATAGTTCATAGTTAAGTCTTCTAGAAAACCATATATACTTTTAACTGTGCGAAAGACACAACGGGCCCTATTTTCAGAACCATTCCTATAATTTCAAATTTGTTTCCATTTCTACTTCAAAATTCCTCAACCACAAAGAAATGATGGAAATCTTTACCACTTTGGAAAATACTTCAGAAGGCACTCGTGTCTACGCTTTGGTTTGGAATTTACGATTTTAGAGGACAATTTTTTATAATAACGATTTATTCTCTATGCTGTCTTGTTTTTAATGATTATGTGCACTAGAATACAAACTCGCAGCAGTTGTTCAAGACCTAGGTTAAAATAATTTAATGAGTGCAAGAATTATAGACTCCATCATCATTACTCAGCATTCAATGATACAAGAATCAAGGTTAAGGAATAATAATGTGTCAATACGAAAACGTCTGAGAATACATGAAAATTGAATAATAATAAGCAGCGAGGTTGCTTAGAATGGCAATGGCTTGATAGACCCCCAAATGAACCCTTCGTCTCTTCTCTCTAACTAACCATCTCTTTTCTTTGTTCACAGGCCGCAGATCTATGTGTGAGCCTTGCACTGGCTCTTCATTACTCACGCCTGTCGGTAGTATGCTGGCTCCTGGCAGCTACACATGATCTCTACTATACGGTGAAAAATCAGATGGGACTAATTGATTGCCCACCACCAACCCTTTTCGCCAGCTTTCTCAAGTACTCTGTGTTGGGATGGGCTGTACCCGGGGCACTTCTTGCTGGAGCTATATTTGTACAGGTATGTTTAATGTGGTGCATTCTTTCTTCTTATTTATGATGATGATGTAGGTACATAAGTGATTAATGACAACCCTTAGTTAATTAGGAGAATTAAGATTATAAAAAACGACAATATAGTAACACGAAAATTTCATTTCGTGGAAAAAACACAAACCTTTTACCCCTTCGTCGTATGTCAATGTGAGTGACACTTACCGACACGTATTCTAGAAATGTAGCCTGTGTAAACTGATAAGAGTGGGATTCTGGTATCGAATAGAACATTTTGCCAACTTTTGAATGCTGCGCAATACAATGAACGAATGCATATATTTTGTACATGGGCCTGTTCGAATTAGAGTGTTTATCAGAAAGTGCCAAAGTCATTCCAAATGTTTGCTCCCTGACAATACAATACAACATACTTCATTAACTCTCTAGAACAATAGGAAATCAGTCGGTGGAATATCAACTCGCTAGCAATCCCATAGTGCGGAATTTACCATTGACGTTCGCAAAACTCATTCTTAAAAGCATTCAGGCTTATTTCACTTTTAGTTTGTACTAGTAGATCTGTAGATATTATGTCGATACTTTTATATGCTACATTATTGTGTATTAAGCTAGAGGGAAAAGGCGACTCAGCTTTCAAAAGCTGGAAATCGTTGACGTACGAGTTTTCCTATTACATCAGTTATTTCAATGTGAAAGTTGTGTTGTACAATGTTGAGTCAGTATTGTCATATTGTATAATGAAAGAGAAACATAAATATTCAGCATTCTCCTGCCGTAGCTGAGGTTAAATGAAGTCCTACCACCCAACCATGTTCCAAAGTTTTTCCTCGAAGTCGATGGCTTTTATCATCCAATGACACTTGAAAATGGCACGGTAATGGATTGGTGGTGATACACACACGTCCTTGACTACTTCACTTTTACTTGGGCTCTTGTCTGACAGATGATATTCGTTAGATGGATGACTCTTGTGTAACACACAATGATGGTGTTTGTGTGAGGAGGAGGGGTAAACTGTAAAAAAGGGTATATGTGTGCTCAATGGATAGGAAAGAAATGAACCACCACCACTTGTTTTGATGATGGAAATATAATAATAATAAGCATTTTTCCTATGAATGTAGCCTTTACGTTTTACGAGCCCTCACATATGCATGTATGTGTTCAATTTGCCTTCACCATCTGAAGTGCTAACAGCAATATAAAATAGGAACGTCATCAGTTAATGATGAGTGCCCACGCGGATGAATGAAGAGCACAGCATTATCTGTTTTTGACACTTGATTTGATATTCTATGATAGTTATCTAAGGCGAAATGAATGAATGATGATTTCATTTCTTTGTGTTTATTATTACAGAGCCATAATGGCGGAATCGGAGAAATGACGGCTACAGAGCTGAAGCCACACAATTGTTGGTTCCCTTCAAATCAAACATTCTTTCTCACATTTTTAATACCATACTGGGTACTTCTGGCTGTGACTATTTATTACGCTGTAAAAGGAGCTATCGCCATTCGAGTGGCAGCTGCATTCGCTCCTACAAGAAAGGTAAAAATAACGGTTTTATGTTTTTCGGCTTAAGGTGAAATGGATGTATATCTATCTACATGATTAATTTTTCCGTATTGATTAATGGTCTGGGCTTGATGTGTTTTCTTAGTCTCTGGTGAGCGGTAATTATCATGTCTTATATAAAACTACTACCAACTACTTGATACTGTATTGATCGGAAAAGCAAATAGTTTTTGTATCTTGAAGCAGATACTAATACTCCACATGTTATTTCTGTGAGTGTATTCCTATCCCTATCAAGGTATTACAAACAAAAATAACACTTTACTTCCGTCTTTGAGGTGGCCTCATTCCGCTTCCGACAGTCAGATGATTGAAACTTGCCAATAACTAAAATCGAAAAACAACAACTCGGTTTTTGCTGCAAAAATCAATGTGTATTATTTTCTCCAGAAGCAGATTTTCTGCCCCGATCGTCGAGAAAAGGGTTATTTTGGGTTTAGTAATCTCGTTGTTCAAGGGAAAGCTAAAGAGCAAATAAAGCTTAACTACGGAAATCCCTAGTTCTTCTTATATCTCATTTTTCTATATATTGGATCCAAAAGTAACCACCATCATTTACCAAAAAAGAAGTACAATAATATAATATTTTTTATTATAGAAGTAGAAGTATGCATATCCTAAAACAATTCCCTTGTGAGGTACGTACTCTGGAATCTAATCAACTGAATTACAATTTTGTGTAGTATTCAGTAATGCTATACTAGATTATCCCAAAACAGCGAGGTTCATACAAAGAAAAATGTAGGGAAAACAAGAGAAAGTTTCCTTCTTCAAGCTAAAGTTGTGTTTTTACTTGAAGTGTTTACTACTTCATTCACAGATATTGTTACATGCTAATGTCATTTTGGCAGAATACCACCTATTAGCATCCCCCAGCCCGTGCTGCAAACATCGCGAGCAAATAAACCGACTTCGAGTTCTATTTTTGGTAAATGCATTATGTAACAACTTTAGTAGACTTCCAATTAATATAGCCACTTTTTGTGTGCTCCAGACACTCGAGGCCATTTTGTGGGATAAATTTTACTTTGTAACACTCATTATTACACTATACAATCCAAATGGGTTTTGGTGCTTTATGTCATTGTTTAAGTACAACTGGATACGAAAACTCTTAGTATGGAATGAAAATGATGTTAATTTCTAGAGAAAAATGGTAAACAAAATTGTCACTGTTCGAATAGCCATGCACATGCGAGGTTTTTATGAGAGCAAAAGAAATAAGATATGTGGAAGTGTACTTACAAGTTATAAGTTACAACTTATGGCAGCCTTTGTTTGCATTTGCATGGAAAAGGGAATCGCGGACTGACAAGTGAGAGCTGAGGGCAGAAAAGCAACAGTCGATTTTTCACAGTTGGCATTTTTAGACTACCTATTTTTCTTTCGGCTATGATAGAATCTATTGTAACTTGTAACCCCACTCACTTGCAAACCCAAGCATGAAGATACATTTTTATAATATTGCTACCCACACACACGGCTTATTGTGCAATGAGAGCTAAACCAAATAAAACTTTACGACTTTTATTTAAGCATTTTTATGCTTTCCATTTATGTTCGGTTTGGTTGGTGGATGATGTTCATCGTCAACGATAGCAGTGAAAGTCGTGATGATGGCGATACAAAAGGTAAGGAAAAGAACAACTGTACTGGAACGAATTGCTGCTGCCTCTAAAAATAAAAGGCAGTGAGTGATGAGTATGATATGATAGCCGGTCGATGCTGGTGTTGAACTGGGCATTATTATTGTTAGTAGTCAATGATCTTATATAGGTATCTGGGTATGTAGCACAATGGAGTAGTCGCCACACAATCACAAAAGAGTACAAACCATTACTTTTTAAGCTTTCCATTCCCTCTTTTCCATATTCAAGAGAAAAAAATTCTTTTATTTTTGCTGCATTCATATGAGTATATAGGCATGTTAGGTATATAAGTGTAGGTAAAAGGAGTACAAAAGATATATATAATCTAAAAGTACGCTATTCACTACATGGCAATAAACGTTCATAAAGGTACATGCATACTCCTTGTTGTGTATAGGAATAGAGAAAGGCACTGAAAACCTAAAAATGAAGGAAAGGAAAAGTATCTAGAAACTCAACCTTTCAACCCATTTCCTTTCCCAGTCTCTGGCATTTTCCCATTTCATTAGAGACCCATCATTCGTTTGTTTACACTCTTCTCGCTCATCTGACCAAATAATGGAGTTTTCATTTGATATAATATCACTACTAAAGGGTTGGTTTAGTTCTTGTAAAAACACATGGATGCTAGTGTACTATTACGGAATGCATGATGAGCTTATCGTCAGTAGTCAGTAGTACTATGAGACACCGCAAAAACAGACATTTGATCTTGTATCACGTGCAAGTAAACTTTTCTTCATACATGTATTTTGCCTCTTTTTTTAAAATCTAATTCTGGGACGGTCGTTTAGAAAATAATATTATATGTTATTGTATATACGGGTTTACTACAATCTGTATTTCAGCTTGTTTCAATTTCGAGATGCCCTCAAATTCGTAAGTAATGGAGAAGTATGGACATTTGGAAACTTATTTTAATAGAAAGATTTCAAATTTCGGAACAATTATGTATAAATATAAAATTTATTTATACATATATGTTTTGCCTTTTCTCATTTCGACTTAACGAAACGGAAAAACAGTTTTGTTCTAGCGTTCATGACGGAAGCAAAACTGATGCACTAAAAATGAAAAATGGAAAGTAAAATATTTAGTATTTAGGTCGCAACATAGTGAAATTGTAGAAATGTGTAGAACAAGACGAAATAACTAGCTAATCCTGCTAAAGGGTTCATTTTTGCAACGTTCGACTCCAAGCCATCATAAGATCAGTAAATATCAAAATAGCAGTTTACGTATAGGTGGTTTTTTTCTGCAAAAAAAGGAAGAGAAAACTATCCTTTTGATATAAGTATGTTTTTCGGATTGTTAGGATTTCCTGGTTTTCTCACAGGAATGAGTTGAAAAAAGTATAAGACATCTAGGATGGATTCAGATATTAGATGTTGGTAAGTCCTTATATTACCAGAAACTGTATTTACGCTAGACAATCATTTTATTCACACACGTTTAGAGTAGGAAGTGAGAGGTGCATGTGATAGGATGATTGCTTTTGTAAAGCTCACTTACAAAAAAGAATGAAAGTAGCAAATACATAATATATTGAATCCTCTTTCAAGGCTTTCAAGCGTTTCAACTTTTTTGAGTACGTTTTAATAGAAGGATCACATTAGGATCTTGGACAGGGTATACATATCACCACTAGGTATTATATATTTCCTGGACATAGTGATTTTGTACTTATATAAAACCATACTTGGACTTGTTGACTTGAGGAGGGATTTCACAACAAGAAAGCAAAATGAAATATAGAAAAGACGCAGCCTGTGTAAAAAGAAAGTGCGCAGTGCTCAAGGTTGTTTTTATTAGACAAAACTACAAAAAAGGTGTATGAAATAACAAAAGAATTTGTATGGCTTGTATTAGAACAATCGGTTGAGGAATTTTTGTGCTGCGAGTAAAACATTTATTTTTTACCTTTATAACATTTCTTCAAAGGAGTTATTTTAAAGTCAAAAGAGTATGGTGTATACCTCGTTTGTGTATGCAATGCATGTCTTGTCCATGATCTTTTCCTCTATAATATAAGAATGCTTGTTGAATATATAGTTTATAGAAATCCTTGTTTTAGTTGATTGTTGGGATAGGGTATTGTAATATTATGGAAATAAATCTGTTCGGGAAGTGGGGCAGCACGTGAAAAGAAAACTTCAGTGGTATTCATATACGTAATTCCCTTAATCCTCAATAAGTATTGTTGGTAAGGCATGATGAAAGGTTGAAATTGAATCTCAAGCCGGGACACGGTATCATTAAGACCTTGGCAAGAACTGGTGCCTTGATGCACACCACCCACGTTGAAGGGAATATTAAGAGGAGGGTTAGGGTAATACAAAGTCGATACTATTTATTTAACAGCTTTTTTTCTCTGTGCAGGCACAAGAGAAGGCCACCCGAAGAAGACGCCTCCAGCTTTTCCTCTTTGTGCGAATAATGCTGTACATCCTGTTGGTAGTCATGTCAGGAGCAGCCGCTGTGTTCCTTGGATGGAAATTTGCTTGGGTCATATATGCATGTGGCTCTGCTCTGCAAGGTATCTTCATTGCGCTCTCTGTGACGTGCAATTGTCAAGTTTTGAAGCTTTACACACGGTCACTGCGCACTGCTCGGGATGCTGCAACAAACACCCTCAACAACTATGGGTCAGCAGGTGGGATGGAGCTCGCGAAATCAGCAAGTCTTCAATTACTTACTTGGGAGCCCACTCCGGATAGCGTGTAGTGTGCATGCTGTCTGTAACTGTGAATGCTTGTATAATAATGTTGCATAATAGTTTGTAAACCATTAGCCTCAGGTATGACTACACAAAAGTAAAGTCGACCCATGTCAAACGATAGAAAACTGATGATGTACTGACGTTGCATAATAGATTCGGGGCAATTAAAGATTAAAGCGAACAAGTACTCCCGTATGTACAATATAAGTTGGAATAGGAAATCACATTACATCCTTTGCTTTGTATACCTAGGTAAAAGTTCCAATTATTGAAGATTTGTTGTTCCGCTCTTTCTTGTGCTCGATCAGATTCCTAAAGAAAATAAAAACGTTTTCGGGCGTGGGTGTATGAAATAATGGAAGTTTTGTTTGGCTAAAACATGTGAATGCAATACACACATACCTGCATGCAAAAACACAACTTTGGGCTAGAATAATTTACGTAACTCTTTTTGTGGTATGTTTGAATGGCTGGTTAAATTTCCAGTGGCTTGATATGTCATCATGCGAGGGAACTGAATGGTTTCCACATGAAAAATATTACTTTGTTCTGTTTGCTAAAGAGGAATATATTTGCATTGCAAAACAAATTCAGCAGAAACAAGAGAAGGACCAAATGTCCAATATTTGCATTGCAAAGTAATCCACTTAATCTCCGCAAATGATTAACCTCGAATTATTACCAAATTCTCCATATCAGATAGCCGCTCTGCATTGGTGTGGCAAACGTGTAGCTCTTTTAGCGAAACTTGTAGAATAAATGAGAGAGAGAGAG
>JAQIXW010003450.1:0-13151 GCA_034700685.1 Willowsia buskii | reverse complement strand
AAAAGTTGACGGAGTATAATAGTCGCCCCGGCGCTTATATCAGCATTTACGGTATTATAATATAAAGATGAGTAATATGATTCGCAAACGTGGGAAGGACATTTAAACTTGGTTCCTTTTGAACTTGATATTGGTTAGACTGTTCGTATATACATAAGTATAGTCAACCGTTTTATACGCTTTGTGTGACTTAAGGTAGTAAAAGGATATTTCATTTATATTAGCGACATCATTCGCTTGGATGTAGGAAAAACAAGATGGTAACACTATGTACTGTAGAACCTGATGTATATTTGACATATATGAAAACGCTGCATGTTTATGGCCAAGCTAATCAAATATGAGACTGTGATATTACACGCATGAAACAGGTAACATATCAAGCGAAAGATCTTATTTACTTCAACGATTGTTTAATACAAGTCGAGCATTAGGTAACAGGAAACATTCAGTATTGCGATAATTTTATGTTCTCTTCGGGCGAAAGGAAAACATACTGAAAAAGTTTATGCACTACCTAGTTTCTGGATATAACTGAAATATTGGATAATGGGGGTTCTAATGAAACCAAAAATGGGGGGAAATATATATTACTTTTTAGAAATATAAAGTGAATATTTTCAGCCCTGTTAACATGAGCTGGTACTTTCTCTATACCCAGAATGGTTATAAAATTTCTCCAGCAAATATTTTGAATCCAAAGAAATATTTTCACTCTGTAAATCTGATCGAAAACTGCAAATGGAGTCTCTACCAATTTTGTTATTCTTAATCTTGTCTGCAATTAATTAGCCGTATTTTTGCAATGCAGAATATGTCATTTTGAATTCTCTAAAGCCAAGCTGAAAGTTCAACTATTTTTCAGCAAATATCTGCGTATTCAGTAAAAAAATATATATAGATAATTAATTCCGCATTTTTTATCGATACTTGTGCAGGAATGAAATTTGCTGAAACACTGGAGATATTATTTTTTAATCATGGATAATTGCTAGCTTTTACAACCACCTTGACGTCATATTCCATGACATTCCATTAACTTACTTCTGCTCATGTCAAGAGTACTACACATTAGTCAGTAAATAATACACCTTAACGATAACAAAACGAGCCAACGTTAAAACAAAGCACATAAATAAAACAACTGCTACGTCACTGAAAGTCCACACATGTTTTGCTTTTCATTCATGATTATGGTAGCAAACAATTTGGGGGAACGTGAGAACTATTTTTTCAGGAACAAGATAATTGCTGGGAAATAAGGTTGAGGACAAATAATTTTAAAAACATATCAACAAAAACTAAGAGCTATCATTATTTCTTAATACTAAAAAACCCTTTTAGTATGCCCGTTACTTATAATATGCTTACATCACATGATATGATACACAATTCAGAAAAGATAAGCTTTGTGTCAGTTGCCAAACTATTATCTAATGTTTAATTATCATTGTTTATCATTTGAAATTAATGATTTTGTTTGCAACTCTGGCTAGGAAATAATTGGCGTAATCATAATTTCATATTGGATATAAAAATATTTGAAATAAATAAACCGAATGTAACGTTGTTGGTTGAATTTTGATCCCAAATAATTATCCTATTCTAGCTCACTATTTTCATATTTACTAATTGAAAAGCAATTACTTAATGGTAGGTCAATGAACGTGAGTAGCCTGCATGTCACTCGCAGAAAAGGGTAAAAGTGGAACTTCTACTCCCCATAATGAATCGAATTGAAAACACATATTTCCACTCAGGGAACCGCTTGCTTTAAAAAATACCATCATAGGCTTCGTTTGTTGATGAGCAAGTTTACCTTAATCATCCGCCAACTTACTAAAATTCAATTTTACACCTGATTAGAAATAACCATAAAACTACTGATCTTCGCATTGTGGCCATGATATTACACGTAGACCAAACAAAAATTGCAAATGAAAGTGAGAAAGCGATAAATATCAGCAGATATAAACAAAGTCCAACGAATTTTCATTCTAAAAATATCTGACTTGCCAAAGCAATAAAAAAGTAATATTTTTTAAATGAAAGAATGGCCGCTGTACATACAGCACACTTAACATGTCATAAAATCCAATTCTCTCTTACTTATGACATGTTTTGAGATTGTATGCACAGTTTTAACATGAATTCATGGTTCCTTTAAAAATGTGTATGTAGAGAATGTACTAATGAGCCAAGAAAAGGGAGGAAAAATAATTCGATACAGATGGATTTAAAATATGTACAATCATTTGTATTCAGACGGGTGGGTACTACTACCGTTAAAATTTTATATATATTAGAAAGTTTATCAAAATAAGAGTGCAATTCGTCAAATTGCACCTACAATTTTGTCCACGTATTTTTAAATACTATTTGACATCAGAGATCGAATGAAAATTTGCAGGGTTAAATAAAAGAGAAATCAGACTTTGTAGCTATATCTGCCCAATTAACCATGAAAGTGGGGCCAAGCACCTGTCTCTATTTTTATCTGGTAACATAGTAGCCTTAAAACTGAAAGCGGATTCCTGGCAAATGTGACGGGATGAGAAACGTAAAAAAATAGAAGCGTAGTCTTGGATTCATTATGTACATACTTAATAACACACTGTCCTAAATGCGTTGTTGTAAATATATCGTAATAAAACAGTTGTATTTTGCATTCCTTAAGACAAACCCATGCATCAAATTGCACTTCCTTACATCCTGGTTATCGGAAAAAAATAGAATCATATTTAAACGACACTTCCGATTTATTTGTAGTTTCTGAATAGTTGCGAGACAGACGTGACCTGTGAATAAGTTGAAGCAAACTATTTTTTTTATTTAAGAATTTTTACCACTTAAACCCCGTGCATTATCAACTTATTTTATTTTTTACAATATGAATTTTCGGGTGTGCGTAATTGTGTTTGTAATGTGCGTAAGCATCTCCGTGATGGGCATGCCTATACGCAAAATTTCGGAGAAAGAAAGGAACCCCCGAGGGTTCCTCCAATTTAAGTTATTTGCATCATCCTATGATAAGCTGTTTTGGATGGTGCTTACTAAATGTATATTGGCTATGAAGATGTTGGGTAAGTGCTTTTTAGTTATATTGTGTGATTTTTTTGAAAAGCCCTGTGGGCGTGTCCAGTGTAATATTTGAAATTAATTTTTTAAACTTTTAAATCTATTTTTTGGTCCTTTCTTCCCCAATTTGTGAATTGTGGAAGAAGCTTGAAGTTCACACAACAACAACTGAAATGACGATTAGTACAACTCTGCCAACGACAGCGCCGGACCCTACGGTTCCTGTCAATTGCACTATGAGCAGAGATATTATCATCCTAATCGACTCATCCGGGTCGATTAAGGGAGGAGAGTATAAGATTGCATTGGAATTTGTTTCCAGGCTAGTATTAGCTCATAAAATCCACTACGGGAACAGAATGGCTATTGCCATTTTTTCTACAGATGTTGAAGAAATCCTTGAATTTCCCGAGTCCAGTTTTTTAAGCCCAGAGGAATTAAAGCGACGAATTCTAAATGCGCCTCACATAGGCCAAATTACAAACACACACATTGCTCTAGACCACGCCCGGAAAACACTTCTTGCACATCCAAGAAGAACTGTTCGGAATATCCTACTCATCACGGACGGAAAATCAGAGGTACCCGAGAAAACCAAGGAGGCAGCAACAAAGCTGCTATCAACTGATGCAAACGTTTATGCTATTGGCGTAGGATCATATAACTTAGAGGAAATTAAATATATAACTGGGAACAAAACTGGACATGTATTCAGTACTTCCCGCTTTCACGATCTACTGGAAATTTTACTTCCAGTTAGTGAGGCACTGTGTAAGTAGCAATTCTGTTTTAAATTGATAACAATTAAAATATAAAATAAATTATATAATCATATTCATTTTAATTATTTTTTAATACCAATAGTAAGATTATGAACTTTGTAACTTGTTTACTTAAATTAATATTTTAACTTAATATTTCTATAATCTAATTACTGGATGTATTTTGTTTAAAAAAAATTATCTTTACACTTGTAGCATAATATTTGAATTTACTTAAATAAACAAACTCGATTAAAACAATATGTTTTATTTATTTGTTTTATTTTATAATATTTGTTTTTGTAAATTCTTTTGTGTGCATTTATTCATAATCTTATATTCAAAAAAATTAATCCTGATGAAAAAGCGAGAGAATTGAATACCATTCTTCATAAAAAATATGTACTAATATTTTCATCTTCATATTTGCAATTCACCTAATTCATACGCACTACAGCCACATGATAAAAATCGAATTCTACATTGCTTTACTTCTTCAAATAATGTAAAAATGCATCAATGTTTCAGAGTTATGTCAGAATAGAAACTACCTAAGATAGTTTTTCTTATGTTCAAAAAAATCATTCTGAATGTGTGTGGTGTGTTGAGCGAGTAGCGGAACTCACAACAAATTTAATTTCTTTGCACCTGCTCTTCATTTGATGTATAACATAGTGGCATATAAAAGTCATTACATTTTATGCATAGATGTTTCAAAAAGGGAGAATCAATAACATGAGAGCTTTACAGCTATATACGAAAAGGTTCATATTCAACTTTTTTGAGAATGGAAGCGAATGTACGGTTTATATTGGCTAGCTAGTCTTTTATCTATGCAAGAAAGGTCGGGATATTCACAATACGTCTCACATAAAGGAAATGAGACAAAGTATAAGGAAGTTTGACATTGCACATACAGTAAATTTATCTCGCATACTTAACTAGTAAGCTGCAACCATTACAGATTGTGTAACAGCAAATATTCGCATTCTCAACCCTCTTATTGTTGACTTCCTCCGAGAGAGAATACAGCAGAGTTTTTATGAGAGTCGAGGAAAGAAAAATAATGGGAGGAGAGATGGAAAGGATACTTATATTGTACCTATTTATTTTTTACAATCACACTTTGCAGATATTTTTGAGATATGCCACATATCCTCTATAAATTTAATTAAAAAGCATTTTGCATGCAATAACTGCACACCAAAAATAGCATAGACAATATAAAAATTACTTTTATTCTTGTGGTTCATGCTTTCCATTGATAGTAACCATCATTAAAGGAAGTGTTGAGTTGATCCAGTTTTCAGTTTGAACTGAGCTGGCTGAACGCTTATGGCATCATTTAATTTTGGAATTTTAAAAATTTGCAGAGCTTAACGCTGTAAATCAAATGCGATCAATAAAAATATACGACAACTGTAGTATGGCTGCTGAACCATGCAGCAAAACGCAACAATCAATATTGGAGTGGTTTGCGTTATAATAAAGAGAGAAAACCAGGAGCATATTGGGGAAATATACTTTGAAAAATACTCAATTCTTTGGGAGAAGGAAATTATTTTGGAGCTGACATCATTTCTTAACATCTTTTTTCAAAGATGAAAGGGAACAATTCAGTAAAGGTGTTTGGTGGCGGGAAAAGGAGTAAAATTTTGGATGTCTTTTGGGACATAGTAATGCACCCTTTTTTGCAAGTGCAAATAAGCGAAATTAAAAAAAGTATTAGCTTAGTTAGTTAGAGGCGACACATATCAATATTTATTGTACTAAGGGTAAATTAGAAACTGATAAATCCAGCTATTCAGATCCCAACTGAAATAGATACAGATAAGCCAAAATTAAGGTTCAAAAATCTTGATAAGCTCATTTTAAGGTAAATGATGTCTTTAAGTTTTATGTACAAAGGTGTGTCATAAAGCGTGAAATTAGAGCGTCTAAAAGCAATCATGAAGTTTTGCTTTTGGGGAGAAATCTGTAAATGATTTTCGCTTTCATTAAATAGGTTGTAATTTTTTTGCAAAAATTCTCATTGAAGATTTTTACAATTACATTATTTTTAAATAGTCAGCCATTGGTAAAATGCATATGAAATTTGTACTACTTGGCACATTTCTCCACTCATCTTCTCAACTTTTCCCCTTTGCTCAAAGGAATTTTTCTTGTCTGGTTTTTTCGTGTACAAGCCCACTCATTTTATAATATATTTAGCATACTAGCACGCAATTGTTGCAAGGCTGATTTTTTTTGCTTTATGCAATCTGCATCCGTAACATCTTATAAAATATATGGTGACCTTGACACCTAACTGCGAAATTACAGAAAACATTTGCAAGTTTTAATCACTTCTTCATATCAAAGGCTTAGACGGATGCATATATTTATGTGAAAATTTAAAAGATATATTTGAGTACCAGTTACCATACAACATGTAGACCGAATATGAATATCTTTCTATAGCACATACGTGATGCTTATCGTGTTACCTTTTTCTGCTTCGTCTACTGTAATGTTTTTATTGCTTAATTTCAATCAGTACGGGTTTGTTACAATGCTACTGACACTCAAAGCATTTCATAAATACGAAGTGTGAAGTTTTATGATGGATAGGAAGCGTTATGCGTACATTGTGTCATTGAACAAATTATTGCTTTTTTATGGCTCTGATATTTTTCTATCAGTCAGAAAGGGTGTTGTCGCTCATTTACTGTTTTTTTATTTTCAATAGTAGACAATGTCTGGTCAACGTGTACCTACAGAAAAGGGGCAGCAGTTTTATGGATTTTTCTAATCAGGTGTGAAATTGAAAGAAAATGAATTCGGTTGGTGAGTAAGGAGCGTGTATTGTGGTAAGTAAGTAAGAAAAATATACATGCACGTGCATTGGGTCAGTATGTATGCTTTATAATTTGCCATTGATTCAATTTTCTTCAATTTTTGCACTTTATGCTTTACATACCTGAGTAGGTGGGGTCATTAAACTGCATTCAAGAAATGGCTTGCAAATATTGTACTAACTAAATATTAATTAATTATAATATGGCCTTGGCGCGCAAACTATAAGTTAAAATAATTTAAAATTCCAAAGATTGTTCTAGTCTGTCATTAGTCGTCACCTCGTAAAGAAAATTACGCATTATTTTTTATTTGTGCAGATCGTCAGCAATCTACTCTGTTCAGATTTTGGAGAACAAGGTCAAAATTTTGTAGTCACGTAGCGTGAAAAACAGAGGACAAATTTAATATTTCGAGTTTCAATTTCCTTTGCAAATTTACAACTTAACAAAGAAGTTGCACCCCTGAAATTTCGTGAATTTATTTTCCAAAAACGTATTTAAAGTTCCTCGAATACAAATTACAAAAGACTTTTGTAAAACTTAAATTTGTAAATTTATTTATTATTCAAACACACAAATAATATATTAAATTAATTTACAGACAATATACCGGCAGTCAGTTGAGCATCTTTTGTTTATCAGCTAGGTTTGCGAAAATTTGACCAATTTGAACAAACTTCTTATTGATTTTAAATAAAGCCAAATAAAGCAGATAGGACAAAAATATGACAAAATACAGCTTTTGCAGATCTGAATTTAAAAACGATTGTTCTACTCCCTCCGATTCTCATACTGTGTGCACCACGTATTTTCTATTGTAAAAGAATGAAGTGCCAAGAACCTTTGCCTATCATAATTTTGTTTACTGTGTGAGTATTTGTTTTTATCACCTGTCTTCTCTTTGTTGAGTCTGTGTCGTAATGTCTTCTACCTTTCTGAGAAGTGGTTAGTTTTGAAGACTGCAAAATCTATTCTGGTTAAAGCGACATTCACTCTTTTACTACAATACGCCATACAAAATGTATAGATAGGTGGCTCCTTGGTGCTAAACTTTTTTGCATGGTTTAGCAGACGATTCATGTATTTGAAAAAGGGAGGGAACATTCATACATCACGGAGTCTTAGAAACACGAATTTTTACTTAAGCCCTGTTCTCAAAGAGGAGTAATTCAGAAAAATGTGAAACGTCAGTGTAACATGTTCTCATTCAGATTGGTATTACTTTATAATGAGCTGCTCGAACGAGGAATAGCACAACTATACAGAACACAGGATGCAGACTTTTTTCTGTTTTAAGGTCTGTGTAAAACTTCTCGGAAAAATCTTATGTGACACTAATTTGACAGGTAAACTTAAATTTACATGATATTTATTATCAAATCATGTTTAAGTGAACCATCAAAATAATTGATCTATTTTGTCTATTCTTTTTTGGACTACATCTGACAGTTATTCCAACCCACACGGAAACCACACTTTATGGAGATATTCTTTCATCTTTTAGCGAGACCTGGTTGAAACGATGACGAGAAATGCGATGGTAGTTTCCTTAAAAACATTTGGTTTTGGCATTGGCCATGTTGGCAGTTGGAGAAATGCCAACTTTTATTTATTTACGTATTTAAATAGATTTTTAGACGAAAGTCTTCAAGCAAAAAAATGACTTAATGAAGTCAGTTAAAAGTCAGAGAATCAGAAAGGTTCAAACTTGCTTCCCACTTTACTTAGTACTATGTAAAACTGTTTTAAAAGATTACTGTTTGGACTGTTAAAATAAAGGGTTTTTGACTTCTAATTTACAAATGATTTTTTCTATTCTTAATATTTGCTGATAAACTTTTATAAACATTTGTGTATAGAAATAGATGCATATAAAAATAATTAGATCATGTGAACAAATATAAGCAGGTAGAAAAGATTTTTCGATTTATATTTTATGAAAGCAATGTATAATTCCTCGCATTTTTGAGTACATTAGTACTCTGCATCATTCAATGTTTCAATCTTTCCTTTCAATAAAGCTGGTTCTTTCCTGTTATGTAATGCTGATATGCTTGGCTAGCTATAGACATAAAGCATTTTCATTCATGCCAAATCAAAATCACGTTATAATGTACATCGTGTTATCATCTTTTTTCACTGCATCCAAGCATATTCGCAGTGTAGCAAATGAGGGTATCAAGTTACAAGCACACAAGCACCAACATAGTAAAAGTAAAGTTTTCTGAGTGATTCCGCAAACACAAATGAAATGTCTTCCTTTTTGTCTCAAGTCTCACAACGCATATATACTTACGTATATTATGGACAGTCTAGCTAATACCAATTTCAAAAGAGAACGAGTATAAGTGTCCTTCCAATATTTACGGATCGTAGTACTCATCTTTCAATTATAATATGCAGCATTTTTCAGTAAGCTATGTACAACCAATACTTATATGTATATGCAACGTTGTTTTGTTACAAGTGGGTATTATTACTCATTGCAAGTCTAATAGTAAGTAATTTTTATGATAAGTAATATGCACGTGCTTTACGTATGTCTCGTATCCTACCTCTAAGAATTTTTTATACTTTTTATGGCTGTCGCAGGACAGATTTTTTTCAATATGTGTTGACGTTTGCTTATATCTCGTAATATATATGATTATATGTATACATATATATATCTCTTAACCTTCAAAATGGGACAATGTCTGGTGAATGCATACTATCAGAAGATCAGAAGTTTTATGAACTTTACTTATTAGCATAAACTTGAATGTAAATGAGTTTCCTGAAGAATTGTGTAGACTTGCCTGTGCCGGTACATTATTATTTACATGTAAACGGTTTCTCTGACTCATATTTTGAAAGGCATGTTTTTGCATCAAGAATAATACGTTATGTAGTAAAACTGCTATTATAAACGAATAAGTATTATTTGATATTTATCAAAACAAACTTCATTAATTTTTCCAATTTATGACAAAAATTAACGCAAATAGCGCTCTTACCACATGAGTGGATTTATCTGTTATATGAATCAGAAATCAACCAACAATTGATATTTTTTCTCTGCATATAATTTTTTAATGAATTTTTATTTTACCTTATACATTTTTCAAGTGTAAAAATAACGGTTTGATGAGATTTTATTTTTATATTAAAATGGTCACTGAGAGAATGTTTTAGTCATTTTGAGTGGCATCAAATAACACAGATTATTTATTATGATTACAAACTAGGATTTATGCATCCACTGTGTGCACGTAAATTTTTATCATATTGTCTGCTCGTCGTAACTTTCCTTTGTTGTTGCTAAACCGAAAAATGAAGCAAGACCTGCACTGTACCAACCTGCTAGCATGTATGAATATGGGGTGCTCTTTGATGGTTCTTTGGCATTGAAGGTTTTTACAGATTGGTATTGGTATTCATGTAATGGGACACTCATATTTGATGTTGTCGAAGAAAAATATCTCGTCTTCAAGTTCAGTTACTAATGAGAAGTCTACTCAGAATAAAAGTTATGAAACGCGAGTGCAACATGTACCCACCGTACATTATACAAATATTGCTATGATTATCCTCCTAATTATTCGCAATCCAAATAAAACCGAATATGACAAATATTTGTCATTTTATAACGTATAAGAAATCATACCTAGTTAAGCCAATTTTATAGCTTTCTGGATATTTTGTATATCATAAATTCATATGAGCTGATGAAGAAAATAGGAATATTTTTAGTACCAAATGACAAATTAACAGCTTTTAAATGGATTTTTACATGCATATAAGGTGAGTATAAGCTCATAATTTACTTATGATTGATTTTTATTATGATTTCATATTCAACTCATTCATATATGAATAAACGCCGCATATATGTTACGTTGAGCGTCAGATATGCTTATGAAATTCTTCGTCTTGACAATGCCACCTTGTGGAGATTCACCTAAAACATAGTTTAAAAATATATGCGTCAGTACAAGCCAAGCAGACCGGTATGATAAATAATATGGTAAATGTGCATAAGGTGAAGTTTCATAATCGGTATTTACGTGAGTTGGGTATCTTGAGTATTTCTAGCTATTTCAGCAAATACGACGGCTCAATGTATTTCCCCATACATCTCCGAAATAAGTAAAATGGTATGTGTGTAATTCTAATGTAGGTAACGTAAGACTTAAGTTGTATAAGAAGATGCAAGTAATCTTCAATGCTTTATCAATTGCATAAGCCGTTACGTTTGCAGAATGCATAACGGAAAGGGTTTATAAATATTGGAGGGGGTTCAGTTTCTTTGACAGCCTCGGGACAGAGTATGAAAGACAATATCTGCAATAATAAATATATTTTATGGATTTAAACATGCATCAGCTCTAGTGCAAATATTGAATGAATCACAATGAGATGTTGCATTAAAAACCATTTCTGTGAGGAGAATGCAAGAAAATAGTTATGTATCTTTGTCTGTGTACAAATACCGAAACATTCTCTGAAGAGTCACGTAGTCACATATCCTGCACACATTTTATAAACGTTTCTAAATGTGCTAAATTCACACAGTAAATTCATGATTTTCTTTTGGTTTTTGTGAGTGTAAGTGGTTTTTGCAATAAGAACATAGATTAAAAATATTTATCTTTTGTACGATAAAAACAACCGGGTTAATAATTGTGTGTATGCCAGTTATGCATTTTGGGGAAGCCTTTTAAAGAAAACGACTCTGTTGATGAGTAGGGTTTGAAAGGAAAGGAAACTGGTACTAGCAGGAAACTTGTTTGTTTTGTTTCTGAATGTTTTAGAGTACTTGCGAAAGAAAACAAACCCAAGTTCATTGAAATATCAATTAGTAGCTTTTTCCACTTTTTTAACATTATCAGAGACGCATCATGCCATTCTGCTTATGAATCTTAGAAGAATTGATCTTAAAAGATATTTGGAAAAATAGGAAAATAAGAATAAGAGAAAATTTTATCAGCATATTTCTGTTTTACACATTCTTTAAAAGATGAAATTATTAGACAGATGGGCATTCTGAAATTGGAATTATCTATGCAAAATGCAATGTCAAAATCAACATCCACATTTCAACGCTCTCACGTAGATAATTCCTAAGGTGAAATCTAACTGAAGCATTAAGTCCAAATTTTTACATTAGTCGGCAAACAAATTACTAAATTTCAAGGACGGGATCTATAAAACACTTTGTTTGTTTTAAAGTTTATTAGTGTATTATAGTTGTATAGTCTTTGACTTGCTGTAATTTTTTTACTCAAGCCAACGAATCAAACCTAATCATTGCGTGGGCGTCAATGACTTCGGGATATCAAAGAAAAGAAATTCCGGTTTATTTGCAATCAGAAGGAACTCTGCAATATCATGCCATATAGTTAATTCCCAAACCCTTGCTAGAAATCATAGGTATATAGAAAGTGTAAAAAATTACGTAATAGAGACCACAAATAAGCCAACATGGTACTTGGTTTATTTTGCATTGTATGTTTTTATGCCAGCTCTCAAAAGCACATTTATATGAGCACATCCATAAATATTCCTGTAGACTCAACAAATAGCAAAAAGAATAGAATTAACTTGTACGCAAACTTGGAAAGGGATTGTTAACCACTAATATGGACAAAAAGTACAGTGCAAAATCCATTTTGTAATACTTACAAAACAAATGGCTTTTTTTAGAGAAACGGTCGATGCTTTTTAAGTCAATAAAAAGGCAAACTAAAAGGCAATAAAGTTTACGACAACAATCGAGAAATCTTGAGGGAGACCAGTTTCATAATCAGGCGATAGATATCTGTCTAAAACTTTAGCCATTAACATATAACACACATTATCCTATGGAATACGATCGCAAAAGCTCAGACTGAGAAAATCAGAATGTATACTGCTGCAATTTAGATCATAAATGAAAATACAAAATAACTTTTATTTCATTTTTGAGTGCAATGTTTATGATATATGCTTGCATATAGGATGCCTTATATGTCCTGTACAATGGTTTTTCCATTATCTATGCTCCTAGCTACTGATTTTTGAAAAAATCGATGTGAGGGAAAATTCTTTAAGAAAATAAATTTACAATTTTAAAATTCTACAAAACCCATTAGCGAATTGGTTTATCTAGAAACAACGTAAATGGTAAAGCTATTAGTTTATGAAACCAAGAAATGCAATATTAAGAATTTTTATTGTTTGCATTTGGTGCCCTCAAGGCCATATTCCAATTCCATATGTTTACTTATTACGATATTCTTAAGGTCATATCATTCACTGCAAAGTAAGAATTGCAAAAGTACGACCTATATCGACCCAAATGAATCCAAGACAAATCGCATGCATTTTCAGTCAAAGAAAGAGATAAAGAGATTTCTCGTAAAATAAAAGGGTAGTGCTATTCTCAAAAGTTAGGAAGATATTTTTCGAAGGGTAACGCAAGTCCACCTTTTTCTTCGGTAAACTCATTCACACT
>JAQIXW010003449.1:0-13152 GCA_034700685.1 Willowsia buskii | reverse complement strand
TTATTTTACTGCAGCAAGACAAACTCCAGACAAAATTTGTATTCCCAACAACAAAGTAGAAAGGCGTAAAATGATACAATAATAAAGTAAAATCAATTACTTTACGCAAAATTGTAGAGAACGAAACATTAATTTGCAACAATGCGCGGACAACTACAGAAACAAAAAAGAAATTATACAATAACAGGCTTTACTACAGCAAATCACATCATCATTTAATACCATACCATCACCTAATTGTTTCCTTTACAATGTATTAACAACCACGAAAAACCAACAAGTGGAAATGGCGGTGGTGACCTTATAGCGACCCATGTGAGCCAAATTACTCATACATACTTGACTAATAGCTAGGCAGGAAGGATCATCGTCACAATCATAATTTCTTCTCTTAAATCTTCTCACTGAGCAAGAACAAACAACATGAATAAGAGTAACTTACACAAAGCATTCATTTCTAACGTAAAACCGTTTAAATTGTTTTTTTTTTCGATTTTTCTGTAATAATAAAATAAAAAAGCTACGAAGCGTAAAGTAAAGTACACAACAACACAACGAGAAAAATTACACGATGGAACGTGTGGCACAAAAGAAAATAATGGAATGAAAGAACAAGTGATGGTATTGTTGTAAATCACCGTAAAACAATTCCCCATGTCTGTTTTCTTCCTTAATTTTCTTTCACTATTTTATCATCACCGACCGTCCGTCCAACCACTCTTTTCTACACACAGATTACATAGAGATACACATCGACGAACAACAAAAAACCAAGCTGGATTTCTAGAGATTAGATGATGGCACGATGAACTACAAAGAAAAGAGACAAGCAGAGAAAAGGAGAGAGAACAGAGATGAGATGCATCATGCATTGTTTCTTCTGTGTGAGTTGTGTGGTTTGTTGCAATCGAGAATAAAATCATTAGAAGACCTGTGTACTCACACCAAAAACCACTTGAAAAGTAATTTCACCTTGTAAAAATGAAATAATAGTGGGAATAGCAGTATAAGCTGTAAAATGGGCTAAGGGGAAAAATCTAATTTTTTTGCGAAAAAATTAAACAGGTATAGATCGAAAGGAATTCTCATCAACAGCACTGCACACAAAACCACACCACACCAGTCATAATCATAATAATAAAAAGGGATTCTCTGCTGGCTACTTAAGGTGGATTTTTAAGAAATATTCTTTGTTTCGCATGTTGGCTACCTATAAAAAAACTTAAAATCCAGTTCCGTGAATGACGGACAAGTTTTAAAAATATGAATGGCGGTGATGTGCAACATTATTATTATTATTTATCATTTTTTTATTTGATTTTATGCCTGCTACGTGTAATGAAAACGAAAATATCTGTACAACAGTACTCGCTCTTAGAGAGAGATGATTTGCGCTTCATCTTCGAATAAATAATATCATCAAGCAGTTTATGGTAGTCATTTATGACGTTCTGAAATGAGAAAGACGAGAAAAACATAGAAGAGAAATGGGAATGCAAAAGTTATAAAAATGAACAATTATCAAATAAAATAACGCTTCACAAATGCAATAAATTGATAAAAATGATGAGTCAAGCAATAGGAATTGCTAATGGATCATGGTGTGTTCATTGTTTGCTCTGTAGTTTATGTGCAAGTAGGTAAATATCGTGCTCGTCCGGGTTTCAAGTGTCATATATCGTCATGATTTGATTTTCAGTACAGTAATTCAACACCGCTATTACCGCTGACACATTTGCTAATGGATAACGTATGTGCACAATCATATTTGCTTGCAGCATTAAAAGAACTTTGCTGCCATCACGGGTGACGGACCGATGCGAATGCTACTTTAGCTGAGCTTCATTTTAAACCCATAATGGTTGATGAAATTGTTCATCCCCAGTTTTAGACATCTATCATCATGAAAATGTGTGGCTTGAACTAAATATTAGAGTGCATACTACCAGCAAGAAGTCTACATTCTCGGCTGCTTGTTGCATGTCATCATGTCGTGTCAATAATAGCTTTTAGTTTTTTACTCCATATCGAAAAGTGCAGAGTGCAAATTGCAGTGGCATATTATGTTTTTACTGTACACATTGTACTTGTTTGGATCCCACAAGTTCCATAATAGCAAATCAAATTAATGGATTACGGATCTCATGAATATCACCAAAATGATAATAAATTTCATGAGTGTTATGCACACAATTTGATCTAATTGTGAGCACACTTTGAGTCCCCCATTCATAAAAGAGCATATCACCGATTTAATATTTATTTAGCAATGTAGAGCAGATAAAAAAGGTAATCAATGCGGGATCATGAATTGCACGCTGTCTCACTGTCTTTTCATTTGCGATAATGTACACCATTCTGGAATCACCCTGGGTACACAAAATGCCTTGACATAAATTTCTCACATGAAACCTTTCAAGTTGTCTTTTCTCCGTTTCAAATGTTTTATTTTCTTCACAAGCTAAGATGGAAGGGGCGCTCAGAGACCATGTAATTTTTTTTAACACACCAAAAAAATATATATCTTCAACAGAGCCCCACCCAATGCCCCAGTTCCCGTTTTCATCAAAAGTCCACAATAATGCAACGATTTAAACGTCCAGTGAGAGTCCTTGTTTCCAGGTGTTAAACAAGAATAGACGAAGAAAATGGCTACACAAAGAGTACAAGTCATTTTACACTTTGAAAGAGATTGAGTACCTAACTACATGCTCAAAATGTTGTCTGGTGGCCATCATTATCCATGTTGAATGTCTCATAAAACAACTCAGCAGGAATTTATGTAACCATTATTACAGCTACACCGAGAGAGAAGACCAAGAAGATACGAGTTGGGACGGGAATGCATCCTTCTCTCCTGCCATAATTCAACACGTACCTTTGTTTCGTTCGTGTACAAACATATGCAGAGATTTGTGACAACAAGCACACACAATACAAATGGTGTATCATTACACGTACAGCACTCCGAGCAATTTTTTTTAGAGAAGAGCGTACAAAATGCGGAAAGAAAAGAAAGGGTATCGTCATCATAAAAAAATATTTATTTTTCCAACCACTAAAAACACGAGAGCAATCAAAGAAACAAACCAAGATTTTCTTTCTTCTTCTTTTCCATTCCTCAAGCTCATCTTCAACTCCAAATTTTTCGATCCCTTTACCAGCAGGAAAGTATATTATGATGGACAAAGAAATTGAATGCATTTCATACTTTTTCATGGACACAGTTCATAAATAATTGGAATCTATTCTTCATCTGTTTATACTTCTCCGTCTAAAACGTTTATGGTTATTTTCATGGTAGCCATAGCAATGATTATTTTTATCGGTTGTGGTACTTAATGGCGCGTCAAAAATGCGACAGCATACGAGCTGCACGCTCATTACTGAAATTATGTACTGAAGATCTATTCTCAAACGTTTTCTTTGATTTGATCCGTGACTCTGACGGGTGTCCGAACACAGCGTATTACAATAAGCATAGCAAATAGTGACCAACACCTCACCAGCCTGGTCAAGTTACTAGAATTCATAGCTAAAAAAACAGTTTATGCGATGCACGAGGACTACGGAACAACAAGCCAAACCACTACCCAACCAAGAGAATTGGAATTGAGGCTTCTTCTTAGCAAGCCGTAAAACTGTAAAAGTAAACCTTCCACTGCATGATCGTCATCTTCATCATCTCCCAATCTCAACAAACATCCTTTTAAAACTGCCCAAAACGTTTTCCCTCTAAGAAAAATCACACTTCTCAATACTCCCATGCGTAGAATCCTATAAATGCAAATGCAGCAGTTATCTCGACTTTTCAGATTTTGGACTCGGATATTTTACTACACAAGATGCAAAACCAAAAGCAGCAACAGTCATAATGTAAAAAAAAAGCATAATCATAATATACAAAGTTATGAACTGTTTATAAAGGAATGTATTGCCGGTAGCATTTATTTGTTGAATTCTTCAGCTCCCTTTTCCACTGATAGTAAGCCCCACCACCACCAACTACAGAGCTTTTCTCAGCCAGGGAGGAAAAAAACGACGACCTGCAAGATACGAGGTGGATGATAAAGACTTATAATGATAAGATGATAATAATGATGTTATGTAGATTGTATATAAGAAAAGTAAGCAAGTAAAGTAGAAACAATCAAATGAGTAGTAGCGGTGGAGGAATGCACGTACAACCACCACCACATTCATTATCAGCAGCAACAGCACCACCGAAATTTCCTTGCATGTAAACTACGCTGCTGCTCCTCCGCTCCTAAGATTATGCAGGGTTGAGTGAAATAAACCACTAGTCCTCTTCTTCTTCTTTTCATTTTCATGACGAAGAGGAGGATGAGGATTGAGGATGTTTGTCTGATAGGATGATTACCAAAACGAAGACGAAGAAGAAGAAGGAGCACGTCTTTTGCATACCAAATACTTACCTCTCCTCTACAGAAACTCTAAGGAGAAGACCAATTGCTACTGACTCTCTGAGAGTAAATAGTATATAATATGCTTATGTTACGTTATCATGATAATATCATCATCATCATACCATACATGATATTATTATGATGTACATATTATTTCCATTTCCATCATCCCTCACTGACTGACTGACTGAGCCACACCGCAAACATAGCATCAGCATCACTAAATCATATTCCGCTTGCTGCTACTAACGCAATAAAATGTCTAGTAATGCATGATAAAGTGTGGATACACAAAGATGCACATTTTATATATAAATACCTCTTGTATGAGAGACGACGACGCAAACTATCAAAACAATTGAAATGAAACAAACGTTTTGTTTCTTGACTGATGATGACGGAATATTAGCAGAGAAGCAAAACCAAGGCTACATCATAAGATTTTTGAGTCAGAGTGGATTATCAGCTAATCAAGATGGAAGAGTTGAGGATGCAAAATGCAGATGAATACACATGCACGGACATTTTCAATTATAGGTATTGATTGATGATGATATGAGCATGATGATGAATAAGTATACAGAGAGATTCTCTATACTCTCAACTTAATGTGAGCGTACATACTTCCCATCATCACAGGGAGATTTCAGAATTGCAAAAGCAAGGCTTAAAGTTGGTTACAATATAAGCAAAAATTATAAATCTTGAGATAGTAACAATTTTATTTATAGATAGTAAAGACTATTATATGTACTTCAAAATTACAGTTATTGACATGATCATTATCATCATCTCCATCATTGAAAGCTAATTTTTTTGAGCACTTGCCATTTCACTTTTTGTTTGATAAGCAATGCCACAACAGACAAGCTTCCCTTCGCACACACAAAAAACGCATTAATGATAATTTCGCGTCCAAGTTCCTCTTCTTCTTCCATTCCCATTCATCTTGATTTATATCATCAACAAGAGTACACGTGACATGACAACAATGAATTAGCAATATTGGTAAGCTGATGATGATGGGATATTAGTGTATTATTTAGTAGTTAGTTATTATTATCATTTTGGAATTGAATTTTTAACCTTGACAGAACCCAACCCTAACTCTCTGCAGCATAAAAAAAATCCTCGCTCAGTACTAATAATAAAACATTCTAGCGAAATATGGCAGCTCTGCAAATAAATCTATACAGACTGCATGTAGATCCCAATTTTACTCCACTGTTCACAATCTTCATCGCTTGCTCAGTCCTTGAACAATAATAGGTAGTGAAGCAAGATGGAGATGTAAAAAGAGGAAAAAAGCGTCTCAATTTCCTTTTCATTATCGTCAATCAACAAGACTCAAGACTATAATTACATTATGGAACCCAGTAAAGTTTCATATTTTTCAATAAAATTTTCAAAACGAGCAACTAAGCAGTATTAAACATACAATTCGTTTTTTTTCCTTTTATGGAATACATTTTCATTGCTCTCAAAGCCACATTTTGCATTTTCCCCTTTTCATCTTGCTCACACAAGTCGTCATGCACAATTTGTTTTTGGAAAAATACTACAAGCATTTGTGCCATGTGCCACAACAGATCCCACACACCGAAGAACAAAAGACAATGCGCAAAAAAGAAAGCAGCCTCACATTCACATGACATTCCTATCATTGCCATCAACCTTGTCATCATCGTCAACATCATTTCTTTTTGTCATCAACGTCAGCGTTCCTCTCGTCGTCAACAAATATACGAATATTAGCAACAAACTATTATACATAATACATACTAGTCTACATATTTACTACGTCAACTTCTACAGTTGACCATTTCTGACTACATATAGTACAAAAATCTACTGTCACCATTTAAAAAAATCAGCCATAAGGAATGTAACTATTCTACACACTTGTATTACATTGGTAAAATCGTGGATTGTAATTGCACGTAATAATAATGTACGCACGCACGCACACCAGCTAAATTGTAAATATCTACGCAGTAACTAAATGAAAATCACCGCAACATACTTCTAGGAGGAGAGTCAAGTAGCTTAGATTCTTGATGCTGGTAAAGATGAAAATGATAATATATGAGAAGATACACACAGGTGTATAATAATAACAGCATATAATATAGAATGCATACACTTTTTTTACTTCTGATGATGCAAACCGGCCTATCTTGCTCACTCAGGTGCAAATAGTGCTATTGGCTTATAATGCGTTACTTGAGCCACAAGGAAATATATAATGGAGGATAAAAAAATGTACCCACACAGACAGGTAACATAACAATAACAGCATATGAATGCATCATTGTTAGTACGCTTTGCTACAAGGTATTAAACAAGATCAGTATAGGTATGCATACTTATTATAATAAACTGTGTATGGAAAGAATACCTTTTCAAAAGAGATAACGTTTGGATGAAAAAAAGGAAGAAAAAAAAAAGAATGACGAAGTTTTAAAATGTATCTTGCTCACTCACACACCCTATACGACAGTATATGTAAAAAAGGATGAACCTTCCTCCACACTCCGCTCCTCACAATAACAAAAACATCGCCACACACACAAGCAACAATCGCCTCCATCATCATCATCAATAAACAACAATATACCTACATGTGTATGTTTTATGCAGTAAATCTTTCAAAACGCTTATTTTTTTCTATCATGCTATGCTTTTTCCTTTCTGTGTGTGTATTGCGTAGTAAATGGAGATTTACTCAATGTTCAGCTTTATTTCTCACGACGGCGACGACGACGACAACTTCGTTTTCTTCTCTTTCAATTCTTCAATCTCTTTTTCGTTCTACTGCTCCTGCCATGCCACTACTACGTACTACCTGTTCACGACAATGCGATGATGATGAACACACAAAAAACGCCATCAACAGAAACGGAGAGGAGGCCCTGGTTTCAAAGGAATTTAAAGATTGAGGATGCCCTAGATTTTTCGCTGCTGCTGTGATCATGATGAGGATGCTTTTTCTAGCCTATTCTTTACCAGCTCAATATATTTTATTACAAGAGTACAAAGGTATGTGTGTATTTTGCATATTTTATGATATGATGATACTATGTATCATTTTCTACACTAACGTAATTTTTCCTATTTGCCTGTCTTACTGTCTCTCTCTAAAAAGCGGATGTAGTAGCAGGAAAAATTTTATTACTGAAAATCAGTTGAAGTGCTAGTCTCAAGTTGAAACATAGTTGACTTCAATTGCGGTAATACCCTGACGACGGAGACAATGCAAAATAATAATAAAAATGAGTAACATTGCACTTCCCCTTGAATCATGAGTACTTGTTACTACCAATCTATATACCTACTTTCTACCTGGTCTCACATAATTTTTTTCGCAGTATTGCAATTTTATGCAAAAGATTGTCTGACATTTTCTATTTGCATTGGATACTTTCCACAGAGGACATGGGTCAGACAAGACAAGACACAACAGCAGAGATTTTGAACATTTTCTGCAGAGCATCATCACGATTATCAAAATTTTGCATTAGTCTGTAGAGTGCTACAATAATGCAGATAGTTAGACAGAAACATACTTTTTTTCAGTTTCTTCACATACGTGGATTTTTTTGCGTTGCCAAAAATTAATCATCATAAATAAGTAGTACAAACAAGAGGAAGTCTACAAGACCTTTTTCTGTCTTTCCTTTCCCCTTCTTCTCCTTTCTCATTTTCTTAATCAAACCCAGACGATAATGAAACCCGACTATGGGGTCTGGGTCAAATAAACTCAATAATGCCACTCTATTCGCAACCTTCATTTATCAAACGAAAACAGTAAACAAGCGAATTCGCGTGTCACACACAACACAACATTGTTCATCTTCATTAGGCATGCCTCTAATCATAAACATATATCTCACCAATTACTCTATCGATTAGCTAAAAAAGGGTTGAAAAATTGTATTCTGTCGTGCAGCATCGAATTGCGAAAAAAAAATCTCCGCACAAATGAGAGATGTACTACTGATTAATGGCCTCTCTTTCCTTTTTACCTCTCTTCCTTTTTCGAAAAGAAAATTAAAATGCCTTTGGGTCACTAGAACAAAACGCAGCAAAAAAAGTCAGTAAAAGAGTTGGCGGTTGTTGATAAGGTCGTACCTACCTACAATTTCTTGTAAATGGATTAGTACCTACATCCCCAACACTGCAGTGCACCACCACCGGCTCACCGTCACTTTTCATTTTTTCGCAACCATCCCAATCACAAATGACAAGAGACGACCGCAAACAAAAAAGCCGTGATCATAATAGTGCCCTCCTCACTCTACCTATTCGTTCTCTTTAAACTTGTTATTTGCTTGTCTAATTCCGCTTCATTTGCAAAAAACAGTCAAAAAGTGTTATTGAAGGGTTATGACTTTATCCTCCTAAATCAACTACACACTTATATGTATGTATATACGCATTTCTTTGCAATGTATACATTTCGTATTTACTCTTTCAAACTGACGCTGCACAAACAACCACCGCGTTTGTCGCATCACATCATTATCAAATTTCAAATCAAACATGTACACACACACACACTAAAAGTAAATGAGCAAAAAACGAAGAAGAAGAAAAACGCACTGTAATCTTCTTATCATCGTCATTAGATATATATTACAAAGTTCCTTTTTAACATGCATGCATAATAAATGAGGAGAGGACCACGAGATGAAGTTTTAAAGTTTTATACTGAAACTTAGCTTTCTCGCTTTTCTCTTTCCTTTTTGTATCGCAATGACGAGTCCCTTCTTCTCCCTTAATAAACTCTGATCTCCTGATGAAGAAACAAAAACACTGAAAAGAAATTGACACTCTATAGAAGACTCTGATCTTCTTCTTGTCTTTGAAGTGTGAGGAAGAGGACCGCTTGCGATGAAACGAGATATCTCTCAACATTTTTTTTTGTTTTTCTTTCATTCTCCTCGACGACCATCTTCTGATGCTGATATGAATAAGCTCACCAGAATGATTTACTTTTTATTTATGTTGTTTTGATACTCCCATTCAACCTATATGTATTTATCTCTGTGCAGCTCAAAACTTTCAGTTTTTTTTTCATCTCGTCAACGTCAAAGCTACTTTACAAAAGCATCACCATTTTCAGTGTATACACATGCGACATGAACACACGCGTTAAATAAGCACAGAAAAAAATGTATACAACAAGCATGTAAATGAATCATGACGGGGATGACGATGATTACAATCATATAATTTTTTTACTAATATACAAACACAGAGAAGGAAGACACCGAGAGGAGATGAGATGCTTTTTTTTCTGAACGACCATTTTATTATATACATGTATTTACCTTTTATTTTCGCTTTCTCGCTCGAATAATAACAATAATAACGAAACATGATCTGTTGGCAACAGAGAAAAAAAATCTGCAAAGCAACAGACAACAACACTCTTCCTTTTTGCCCATTTTACAAGATTACAAGATTTTGTGCACTTTCTACTTGGACTCGTATCCTCAATATGAAATGATTCCCTACAATATCAGCCAACATCATCATCATGATCATCTCTCTGCATCACCATATCATCCACTATGTAGTGAGCTGTGATGATGATGATCATGTTGCCGTATTTCCTCTAAATTTTTCCTAATATCATAATCACATAGGTATACAAGAATATTATTTGAATGTGCTGATTTGTATCTGTGTGTTTCACTATTGTGTTTGAATATGTAATATATATTTTGTGTGTATGCAAACCCATCACCCTAAAGGAGAGGGTTAAACAAGACAGTTTTTAAATAATAGATAGAAAAATCACAGTAGTAAAAAAAATGAACAAGTTGCGCTGTTAATTTTTGCAAGGAAAATGAAACCAAACTTGCTGACCACGCCACACACACACTCGCTCGCGTTTTCATGGGGAGGGTGATACTGTTACAAGTTACATGTAGACCTTTTAGCAGCAGCTTTGGGGGAAAAGGGGATGTCTTTTGGTAACCGTATATACAGAGGGAGCGATTATAGACAAGAGTGAGATGATATTATTTACTAAATTAATGGATAATAGAGTCAGGTAAGACAGACAGACAGAAAAAATTGGTTGGACATCATGTTATCTTTGGTGGTAACACTAACAATGAGGATTTTTGCTGTCGGTACAGCAGGTGACTGTGCGGTGGTGCTAGGACAACTTTTAAACTAGTCGTAAAAATGTACGATCAAAGCATCATCAACATTATTACTGCATTGCCGTTGGTGAAAAAAATTAATGCAATTCAGTGATGTTGAGAGTGATGCTGAATTCAATCAAATCTAATCTCTTTCAATTCAATCCTTTTTTCCCTACTTCTCTCTCTGTCTACCTGCTACTTTTTGAATGAACGTATGCATAATAATAATGTATATTCTTTTATGCTAATCTGCAACTTTTGTTGACTGCACCATGCCACATTCTACTCTAGCATCATTGATGAAATGCGCTACCAGCTCTCTGCAACAGTTTTTTGAAAAAAATCTTGTAAATTATATGCGCATACATAAAAATATGTCGCTGATCATGTCCTCGTCAGTTCTTCGCGTTTGTTGCTCCTTACATTTAAAAAAAAAGATTTCTTCATATTTTTGTAACTCGTCAACTTCTCTGATATTGGTGGGGCTGCTGCTGACGTGGTCACTTTTCTTGGCTTGGCAAAGATGCCCGAAATATTTCTCATCTTTTTTTTAAAAAAAATATATGCAACCACCTTTCCTTCTCTTCCAGGAATAGAGCTCATCTTTCAAGTTGAAAGAACTATAGCATTGAATAGCGTGCGTAGATAATTTTCATCTCTCTCTCTTTAGAATCCGCACGTATCTTTCTATTATAACAACTAATTACAAAGAAAGAAGCGCATCAAATAAAAATGCAATTGGCAATTACAGTAATAATAATAACAAGTACTAGAACTCAAAACAGTTTTTCCTTTCGTTTAACCTGAATTCTTTCAAGCCTAAACCTGCAGCTTGCACGAACAACGTCTCTCAATTGACTATTATAAGTCAGCAATCAAAAAATCAAACATTTAAAACGACTAAATTTCACCTGATCACATGTTAGAGAATGCCACGCATGCAGCAACAAAAAACATTTATCATTACTTATCATTGTCTTTTTGCAATTTTCTTCTGGCACCATTGCACCGACTGACTACTGACTTGACTATTGTTGCACCATCATCACCCTCCCCTTAAAACTCTTTTTCTACTCATTCCTCAATACAGCTTTTAAAAATCTCTTCTTGAATGACTGAACAGAACCAGTTCATTTGTATTGACTCTCCTCTCGATCCACCACACCACACACTGTATCATTTCGTTTTCTCGAACAATAACAATGATACTCTTTGCAACAATGCATGATAATGATGATTCTCCTATTGACAACGATCAGGATCATCTATACTTAAAAACCATCTCATTCCTCGATAATTCCTCAGAAATCCTTTTTCCACAATCCCCCACCACAACTCATTTTTTATACTATATTTAACGCTTTCGACAGATTCGTCATTAAAATCATCATGATCATCGTCATTCCAACCCTATTCGCAATTACTCTTTTTTTTCAACCTACTCTTTTTCTGTTGAATCAAGTGTGAAGGACCTGAAGCCATAGAATCTCTTCTTCAATGTCTTGTCGTTCTGTTGCTGCTGTCGTTCTTTTCGTTTTCGTTCATCGACGATATTATATTCAACAGCAGTAGAGTAAGTAATTACTCTTCTTGTTCTTTTGATGTGTCGCTCTTCTCCTCTCCTCTTCTTCTCAATGGACTGAAAGCAAAAGGCAGCGAGAAAATTGGTGCATCTAATCTAGTTTCCCTTCGATTCCCTTTTCTTTCAAATACTTGTTTTCTTTCTTTTACTCTTTTTTAGCCCGAACACATTTACATACACATCGTGTATCTCTGCAGCAACCATTTACATATATATTGTATTAAAAATGAAATATAATTACAACAACAATAACAACATGAATATATAATTTCTTCTTATGCTATTTGTTGACGTATATAAATTTTTTGCATAAAACGAATCATGAAATCACCCCACATTACTATGAACTACAGTTAAAAAGGAATAATGGAGTTTGTGCGTGTGGATGGCAAAACACAGAAACTTATAACTGAAGAGAAAGAAATCATAAAAATAAACTGCAAAAGAGTTTATTGAATGAGGAGAAAAGGGGCAGATTTATATGACAGGCACAACGACACGTCATTTAAACGGTAACATACATAATATATTTTTATGAACAACAGCGCTCAAGCAAAATCCCAATTGAGAAAGGAACTCTTTTTTATTATTACACTTATCTGCTTGCGCATGCATGCATGCCTGTCAATTTTTTTGCATGTCTGCATATACATATTTAACATCATAATATGTATGCATGATTATGATAGTTTTAAAAAATGACATCATCTCTTGCTATCGGCACACCTCTAAACTTTTGCACTTTTACAATGTGTGCAGTAAGAAATTGTAGGCGAAAATACCTGCACATACAAAAGCCGGTGATAACACAAATGCTTGGTAATGCACTGTATTCCGACTTCAAACTTTTATTTAATTTCCAATTAGATGCACGCGAGTTTTTTGAGGAAGGATATCTACATGAAAAAAGGGTTGAAGAGCGATCGTAATGGATATATGAATGCACAATATTGCACACACACACTTAACAATTCCATGATATGAT
>JAQIXW010003448.1:0-13152 GCA_034700685.1 Willowsia buskii | reverse complement strand
GCAAATCAAGACTGATTAAGAGAAAGCAAAACTGAAGCTTCTTCTGCCTTTCATTCCGAAATAGCACTTTATCAGATTTGTTTGGCTGAAAATATTTATTGCACTTTTGATTACTAACCTTCCCGTAACAGCCACATGACTAGTTACACTTTACCCACTATTGCTGAATATTTTTAGTCAGACTATGTAGTCTGCAGATTTTGTGGCTACTCACTACTTGTCCTCATTCATATTACAAAACTCCACAATAAATTAGATGAGCAAATTTTATCAATCTTAACAGTGATGCGATATACAAAACGATATTAGAGCTTCGGTTGCGTTGGGTAGTGAGCACAAGCATTATTCATTGTTCTAAAATATTTCTGAGGAGAGGTTATGAAAAATCTTGTATGACACATACAGCAGCCAAGAATCATATCACAATTTTCATTACATTCTTTGCAGTGCGAAGACGAACCACGATATTATATGACTTTGCCTTCCGAAAATCTAAAAATATGATTTCTTTATGGTTCAGATGTTTATAATGGTGAAACATCAGCATTTCGATTTCAACCTTACGATTGACATGAAAAACAAGGAGGAACTTTATGACATTTTACCGATGGATGAAAAACGTGTTATTCAACTTCTGATGCTGCTTTTCTTTTGCAAATTGATTGCCTTTTCATATTATTGTTAGTTTATCAAAGCTCCAGGTGTCCCTTGGTTAATATTAACAAGAAATTCCTGAGAGATGGGGTTTCTTAGTTTTATTATTGTTATTGTTCAACAAATTGTTATCAAGTACATACAAACCCCGTCAATATATCCTTGTATCATGTTGATGTATCGTGTTGTTTGATTCAAATTTCTATTTTTCAATCATTTTCAATAGACTCCGTAAGATAACAAAGCAAACAATAATTGCCGCACCTGTTTTACATCAAGGAAGACACGTACATTTGTTAGCAGATGTTTTATTTTTAAAAGCCCATGACAAAACGTTACTAGCAGTTAGGCTTAAGAATGAAAGACAAGAGAAGAATGAAGATAAAGATAGATATAAAGTAGAAAACACAACAAAGCTCCAAAGCTATTAATAAAGTCAGCAGTAGTGGATAATCGTTGCAGATGTATTCAGCTGAGCTTTTTCAGTTATTTACCAAACTCCATCAGTACATAAATTATTTACACATATAAAAGAATTTGTGTTCGCAGCGTTAAATAATACTGCTGTCACCTTACATCATTTAAAGAGAGTATAACAAACACCTACCTTACTTACTGATTCATATTTAAATATACCTTCAATCTTCCAACTTGACTGACAAGGATGGAATATCTGGCATATTCTGAGTTTTTCGAAAAAAATCCGTGTTTCTCTCAAGCTAAAGCTTGCCTTAATCCCTACTAAACACGGTATATGAAGTCCGAAAGGATCAGAAGGAATCAAACAAGGAGTGAAATCTCAGTAGAATTCACTCTGTATTCGAGGAGCCTATATTTACTTGTGTGCTAAATTTACAATACTACTTTAAAACACGTTTTCCGGTGTCTGAATGAGTGCAACTTACTAAACCAACTGGCTAACCAACAACTGAAAAATGTCTCGTAATTCTGGAATACGATAAGGAAACCTTAATTTAATGCGCTGTAAAATATAATAGACTAAGACTCGACATCTATACAGGATTTATGCATAATAATTACCGTACTCATTCAAATTGGTACATCACATAGCTCCACTTGTCGCATCTCTTTCTTCATTTCCAAACTGCAGCAAATATGTATTTTTTACAGCACGCTACTTTGTCACGTACTCTGGATATGGCTGGTGCTGGTGTAATTGTTGGACATTTAATGCTAGAGGAAACACAATCATATTTCGCTTAAGTCAACTAACCTACTATGAGGTCTGAAGTAAAGTTTGTAATATCTTTTATTTATAATGATCATAATAACAAGACAGAAACCGTGCAATGAACCAAGATGATGGTATACATAGCTAATAATACGGATTTATCAGTAAGCGACTTTACTATCAAGATTTGATTCTATAAGAAGTTATGGCTGTTTGGTTTTATCAGAACTCGTTTTTGCTGAATCATTATAGCAGTTTACCAAATTGTGACTTTGTTAAAAATCGTGCTTTCATTGTATCATTTTCCAAATTCATTCGTTTTGAAATCTAAAATATTATTAATTTTCATTGTATTTTTAAGCTATGGCAAGCCAAAGTCCCTCTGATACTATAATTGATTTTTGGTCAACGAAAGTGTTTGTGATATACAAGGGTTAATCTCTATTAACCTGTATACTGAGCAAAAAGAAGTTGAGTAGAATAATGTCATCGTTCTGTTTACGTCATGGACACACACATTTCTTGATGTTAAGAAAGTTCTCCACACAACTCGACAATTTTAAGAATTGCAAACTAGTTTGTTATATGACTTATCATTTACAGAGAATGTATAATGAATGACTAATGACACATTGTAGAGTACAGAGTGACAGAGTGTAGGTAAACATACATAGTTAGATACATGATACGTAATTAATTGTGCTGTGTGTTAAGGATCGTCACAAGAGCTTTTGAGCATTACAAGTCTGGAATTTCTTTTATCATTGCCTTGCCATTTGATAGCAGCATTAATATGTGGACTGACTGGACTGACACTCTATGTCACATAATGGCAAAAAGACATACATGTGTATTGCTACAATCACATCACAAATTATGATGTTTTACAACCGTATGTACAAGTAACCAATAAGCCATTTGTTTTCTTGTTTTGTTTATTGTTGTTGGTTTAATGGATGACGCATTGTTGTCGTTTGATCAAACTCCAAAAAATATTATGCCGTGCATGAAATCACACCACAAAGGAGTGCAAGCATCGAACAAAATATTTACATCAGACAAAACTATTATTACTTACCTGCAAGCATAATTTCATGAAACAACCCCATGCAAATTTTCCATCATCCACAGACCAAGTGTCTACAATTGCAGACTATAGGTATGCATACGTTCGCACCGCAGTATCACTTTACAAAATCAGATTGTATATGGAACACTTAATTTTTAAAAAAAGTTGAACATCATGTTTAAAATTTTTGTGTTTATTCAAATATCCATTTATTAGCAATCGAAACTTAAAAGCGAACACTTTGATTTCCTAATTCAAGCAATTAGTCTTGTATAAAATGTGAAATCTGCAGCCACGTAAATTTTCTTGAAAATGTAGATATTTCCTTCTATCCTGTTCAATGCTTTTTCTGGTCAAGATTTGAAAACTAAATACTTATTTGTAAAACATTATATATGTTTTCATAAAGCATTCATGCATGCATGCATTGCATAAGTTCTAAAAGGCAATCAAGAGTAAATGTAGCAAATATACATTGAAACATGTAGCACATTAATACTGCTTCACTTCACTGCAACTTCTATTTAAGTGAGCGTGTGTGCTGTCAAACTCAATGCTCCATCTCGATTTTTATTCACTGACCAGTTTCCACTGTCACTGACCTTGAACGGAATTGTTTTCTGCATATGACCATTCCACCAAAGTTGGATTAAAAACAAAAGCATTAGATGATCGCGTGCACCATAAATGAATAAAAACATCCATACAAACCGGTTGAGAATTTTTCTTTATATACAGCTGCAGTCCCGTGAAACTTTAACAGTTCTGAATAAATACGTGAAAGCTCACAGAAAAAAGCAAATACACACACCTTAAAACTATCTTCATGATATATTCATTAAAAGTGTGCTTCTAAAACATTCCACATAAAATCTTTGTAAAGTTCCAGTTAAGTTTATTCCTAATTCAAATACCAACGGTAAAAATGGTTCAACAATTCCAGCAAGTTACACATGTCATTTTTGACATGGATGGGCTCCTTCTGGGTAAGTGCTTCTTCTGTCATTCATATTCGAAATACAGATCAAATTTTAAATACTGTGCGAAAAACTTGATGCATGTTTTTGTACCTTCCCGTTTCTTAAAGATACTGAGCCAAGGTACGAAATTGCCATTTCGGAAATGTGTCGACGGTATGGGTCGGAATACACACTTGAAGCAAAGCGGCTTACAATGGGTCGGACCTCAATGGGAGTTGCTGAGACTGTTACCCGTCAGTGCAACTTGCCCATTCCCCCAGAACAGTTTTTGGAAGAAATCGAGCAGATGTACGAGGGAATTTTTGCCGAATTTATTGAACTTCTTCCAGGTGTTGACAAATTTGTAAAACATCTCAAGGATCATAATATCCCCATTGCTATTGCCACAAGTAGCAAAGCATCCACATTCAAGATGAAGTCCAAGCATCATCCTGAATTCTTTAAAATGTTTAGTCATATTGTGCGTGGTAAGTAAGATTAACTCTACATGATTCAATTAAAAAAAATAATATCATAATGAAGTTATATTTACCAGTTTGATTGTCTTTGAATAGGTTCTGATGATCCTGAAGTGAAAAGAGGGAAGCCAGAGCCAGACATATTTCTTATTGCTGCCAAACGATTTGATTCTCCACCTGTCGATATGAAAAATGTAAGGTTTCATCTACAACACTTTTTTACTTGCAAATGTTGAAAAAGAAAAATAGATTGTGTGCACGCGAGCGAACTTATATACATTTTTTTGTTATTAATTGTTATTCTTTCATTTCGACAAAGAGGCACATTGAAATGAAAACAGATGCTTACTTTCATAAAATACACTCTCAAGAGAATAGTTTGTTTAATTTTCATAATCAAAATAAATAGTAAACGATGGTATCTTGCTGTGCCCGCTTCCAGGTTTTGGTCTTTGAGGACTCTGCGAATGGAGTGAAAGCTGGAATAGCTGCAGGCATGCAAGTTGTTTGGGTTCCTGCCGAGTGTACTGACACAGCCACGGCAAAGGCTACGCTGGTCATTCCTTCCATAGAGAAGTTTGATCCTCAACTATTTGGGTTGCCTCCATACAAGGAATCAAAGTAGAAAACGCTTTATTACTGTTAAAAATGATCTTTTTAAACTAATTTATCATTCAATTTTTATACTCCATAGATGACATTTCATTAAAGTTCAATAATAAATATTTGACCTCTTATCACCAAAATATTATCAAGAGATCTGCGTTTGTATTAATTTTGTTGATGTAGGTACTACACTTTGCATTTAAGTCTTAATCATATCATAACACATAAAGTTATCTACCAAGCGATTCCATGAATTACATAAGCGTGTAATATCCAACATCATTGTGTTATCACACGGTTTTAAAACAGTTGAGTAAACTGACGCCGACGCCATCTTCCAGGCATTTGTTGGTAGAAATGCTTTTCACGGAAAACGTTGTATTTTAGTGAGTTAGATGGTGAGTGCTTTCTTTTCTGCTTTTAAGCTACTTGTTCTGTAGTGCTGAAAGTAATAATAAAAATGTAGCAAATTTTCCATAACCGATGTCTCTTGTCTCTCGCCACAAAAAAAACACGAGATATTATAACTTTATTAATGATCCTAAATTTTATAAATCGAAAAATCCTCACACGCACAATTAATAATGGAAATTTGGATAATTTTTATTAATAGTTTGTAGTGCTACATTGGAAATATGGGAAAGAAGGCTGAGAAGAACTTTTATATGGTACTAATTTAACTATTACTGACATTCGCATTTTCAATTTGATGATCTAGCTTGTAATACTGCATCTCATGGCCAAATAAAGCATAATTTTCCCCATTCGACCGGTTTCTGACAATGTGAGAAACAAATATTGCAAGGATTATCGCGCAAATTCCATGAGCCATCAAATCCAACAGCCTATCATCGTGCCACCACCTCTCATTTGCTCCATCATCCACTTGAACGATCCAAGCCATTTCATTTGCTCTCTCAATTCCAGGGTTTCCGATATGGTCAAGTGCACCACGTTGTAAATTTATCATTTCTGTGTACACTCGGTCAACAGCTTCCGGGGGCAATAGGATATGACTAACGTAAAACTCCATTATCATTAGGCAAGGCAATGTTTCAAAGTTGACTGAAGCCATCAAATCATGATCACCCCCTCGGTTACAAGAGAGGTCTATCGATTTTAGTGTGACGAAATCCGAAAATACATTCCAGTCAAACGGATCCTCCGTATCCCTATTTAAGTTCCATCCTCTTAGACCCTCCAAAGCGACTTTTTCAATTGAGCTGGAATTGTGCCTCAGGACTCGTTCATAGAGTCTCCAATGAACGTTTCCCATGTTGCAGGTAATACTCTCAACACTAGTTTGCCTGTCCAATACACACTTCCACTTGCTAACTTGCTCCGCAGACAAGTCTGGCATTTCCAACCTCACAGTTTTCAGGTGGTTTGGTGAACTGTAGTGGATCGCGTTTGAGGTAAAGTTTTTCATTTCTGGTGAGTAGCGAGATGTTGTCTTTACGTGCAAGTGCACAAGAGATTTCATCTCAGGTAAGTATTCCAAAACCATCTGAGAGATCTCTTGTGTGTTGCCATTTAATGTCAACCTCAACTTCAGCGTTTTGAGATTGATACTGACGGATAAAATGGCTCTGATGTTGTCGAGTGGGATTGGAGAGTGCTCCCGAATCTCCAAGCTTTGCAGAATGTTTGGATTGAGAAAAAAGTCGTCGTTTATTGGATGCTGTAACTCTGTGATTTTACAAGACTGTAAGGCGATACTTTGGTAAAAGTCGTATTTTTGTGGATCTGCACTGGTAATCCTGCCACAAAGACCAACAAACGTATCAATGTCAAACTTTGTGGATTGAGATGTCAACCGGAGATTCAAAAGATCTTCATACGGCAACGTCTGCCATATTTGAGTGCGGATCTAGATACATGCATTTGTAGTAAAAGTTAATTACTGTGTTGAGCTTGTCAGTATTCAAGGCGATGATGCTTTTATTTTGCCTCATAATTTGGGGATAAATAGATATGTATGTATAATTTTATAGTAAGTCTCATCTACTTCAGGTGGCAAATCCTGAATATGCGAAAATTCCCTGTCGACACTTCGATTTGGCTGTTTTACTGAGCCACGCTGGTGAGTAGTATTGCGAAACTTTCTCTTGTAGAAAAGATAGGCGATACCTCCTCCGAAAACACCAATAGCTGCTGCAAGGAACCATTTGTCCTGCAAACCGTAGTCATGCAAAGATTCATTGGTTATATCGAATCCTGCTATTGGTCTTGGACCGAACGGATTGTAATGCATACTTTTTATAGTTTTTTTCCCTAAAACTTTCAACGAGAATTTTGTCGACAAAAGAAACTAAAAAGCTATGGTGTGGTAGACAAACACGAAGTAAAATATTATTATGAATGAGAGAAAGGTGTAATGAAGAGATGGTTACGATAAGGTTCACAGGGTAATGTAAATACATGTGAACTTCAATGTAAATCATGAATCATCATCAGAGACGATGCAGAAAAGTGATGAAAAGAGAACGTAAGAATATCTCTTGAAGCTTTTCAATGTATGTACATGACTTTAAGTAAATATATAGGAATATCCATGTTCAATATTGTGCGCAGCAACTCAAATGGCTTGGGATGTAACTGCACTGCGTGTGATTTGTGAAAGTACCGCTCCATAAAGATATCAACCATCAGCTATAGTAATAGTATATATAGTGTTATTGGAGCAAGATTTTCTGTTTTGTGTCTTTACATAAATAAATAGGAAAACATTACGCTGCATTTTTCTGATTTTCGATATAACCAAAAATGTAAAAATGTACATTGCCTCAGTTTACCGGTAGCAGGGTATACACATATGAATATGTAGTCAGTCAAATATAAATAGAAAACATGTTCCTTGTGGGGTTAGTTTTTGTTGAGGCTGAAAATATGCAAATATCTTACATCACAAGATTTATAGGTAACATTTTTAGCAGTCAGAAAACAGTACTGCTAGAAATTTCTCGTGAGAATTCTTTAATCAAATCATTCTGACTCCACATTTGTTACTCTCACCATCGCAAAATCGGCTCTCGACACTTTACACTTTAGACATCCAAACATTCATTTAAACAACGTACTTTACAGCAAGTACAAAGTAATAATTAAGCCGTTACAAATTTTGCGCACTTTTGTAAAGGATATTCATCGTGTTGAAAGGAAAAAAAGTCTCCAACACAAGCCTCCCGTATTTATATACGAGATAAATTTTGTGCATTTTATACGCAGTCAAACTAAAAGCACTCAAAAGTTTTATCCTTAGAGATTTTTCATTTTTCTAGAAGGTTCTTCTTTCTATGTAATTAATTAATTTCAACTTTCCTCCATCTGATCAAGACTTGTTTTAACTATCTATCTAACAATCTGAAGGTATTTTTAGAAACTAGAGAAAGTGTAAAAGGTTATAAAGATTAAATGAGCATTAAGGAAAACAAATTGCTATGTATATGCAGGATACAAGAAGTTAAATCGTATCCAGTAGAACATTTATATCGTGTAACTTGCAGGAAACCGACTGGAACGCGTAATGTAAAATATGAATAGTAAAGTGCTTGAGGGTTCATTGGAAAACACTACTATTTGTGGGAAGTCGATGGTGGGCAGTGGGAAAACAATAATTGAATAGGATGGTTGGGAAAGGTGAAAGGACGAACAATGCCACATTGAACAAAAGCTAAATTAGGAGATGTTTCGCGTAATAACCAGAGGAAATAGGGAGGAACGATAAAAGGAACTCTGCTGAATGTTTTCCTGTGCACTATTGTAAAACCATGCTTGTGCTTTACATGCCCATTGAGAAGAATCTGAATGAGATTAGATTCAGATGGCTTTCATCATTTCCTTCTCGTCGCCAGTGTTTCCTTTCCGCTCAACATCCCATTTCAATAACACATTTTCCAAGTAACAAGACGAGTGTATTGCTAGGAAAACATAATCAGTCGTTCATTGTAATGCTCCCCCTTCCATTTCTTCAAATAATTGGTGGGTTTCTTCCATTTCTACACTAATTCATCGATAATGTTGTGTATTTGTAGCGCATTCAACCTTTTAACATGTGCATGTGGAGTGCGAGAGTTAGGGGAACATTTTCTTGCTTTTCTATTTCTATCATTTTCGGTTTTACTCCTGAACATATCTCATTAGTTCCGTCAGAGTGTTGTCTTTGTCTTTTACTTTCTATAGGTTTCACATCCCAGCTTAAGTCTTCATTAGAAATTGATCGCTACAAAATTCTGTGAGAATTCTATCCCCTCGCAGCAATGCTCACTCAGGAATAAGCCAGTATTGCTATTTTTAATTTGAATCTTTGGTATGTAAATGAAAAGGTGTGAAATCGTGAATCTTATAAATTATATTGCGTTTTGCCACAAAGTTTTTTGACTCCAAAATTTGAAATTTGTGAAACAATTTTGTGGAGAATCTCGAAATGCAATCCCATTTGTTTCATATTTTTAGTGTTGTAATGTCAATCAATACTGTTATTTTCAGTTGTGTTATACATTGGGAATCGGCAGTGGTATCAGTTGGTATCTTTTAGTTGGTATCAGTGAACATTTCTCGGCTAACATTGCCTAGAGGTCTTCGGATTTGGGATTTTATGCGTAGTTTTAAGATACATAAGACGTTGTTGACAATTGCCTAAAATTAGGTTATTTTCTACAGAGTACGCTGCTCGCACGGAATATTGGAGAGAAACGACCTCTTATATGGTTTTAAGACTAAACTAGGTATCAAAAGGTGAGACAAGAAACGGAAGTGTAAAATGATTGGAGCCAGGAAAATATCGCGGCACCCTCGTAATTAATATTCATTAAGCTTCCCTATGAAACCCACAAGAGAGCTCAGCTCACTTTTATGGTGAAAGCTAGCCTCATAAAAGCCAGGTCATACTTTTTACCCTCATTTTCACCATGTTTTTAGTGTCCCAAACATCAGCATAACTTGGCTTGTTGTAACTACCATACAGGAATATTGCTCCCCTTTAGATTGGCACTTAACTAACCACTGCTACTACCTCGAATACATAGACACAGAGAAAGAGCGGAGTTAACACTTTTACAACTCTGCAATTACCATTAACAGTAGCAATGTACAGCATTAGATTGGAGAGCATGAATGGTGGACATTCTTTAGCTTGGTCGTCAGCAGCAAGCGCGTTAATAGCTTGTGTACATTAGTAATTTCTCAAGGAAGGTAAGGCAGGCAGGTGGAAGGTAAGAAAAATAAAAATTAACAGAGAGATGGAAAAGAATAGAGCTCACTATTTTTTAGCATGTACAGTTTAGTGTATCTCACTACATTACTACACACCTCCTTTCCTGCTACAAAATGAGCTAATTAAAGAAAGAGTAGAACGGGAAACTATACATGCCTTCAGAGATCGATGTTCATCATTCTTAACTTTACAGCTCATTTCAGGTAGCCTTAATGTTTTACGTGAGATGAGTTTTAATTTTGAGGAGTGTTCTTCCTCTTGGGACTCAGAATGTTTTTTTTCACTCCGCTACTAGTACCAGCAGCAGTATCTTCAAAAAACTTAGGGCACACTTCAAAAAAATACTCGTTTACGAAGAAATTTCACTTCCAGCCATCTCTCATCCAATCTTCGTTCTTTTTCCACGTTTCGCATTCATATTCACATTGAAGTATGTGCAGAGGTGAGGTCTTCAGTTTTTCTTTCTTTCTCCATTCTACTTCACACGACATACAACAATGACTCCATTAATGGTTCGTCGTGCGTGAACTCTTACTGGATGAGTTCGTGACTTGTGTGGATTTTACGTTTTTGTCTTACAGATGATAGTGGCTCATACTTCGTTCGTGTGAGAACATTTGCTTGTTTTTCTGTCTTACTTTCCTCTTAATTTATGAATGATTGTGTGTTCTGATGGATATATGCGTGTTTTTATGCTAAATTTAATGACTTTTTACAACATTTACAGCTAGTGAATTAATTAAGAAGTTGTTCAGCATTTTTTCTCGAAACCTTGTCAGTGTATCCAGCAATCCAAGTGTATGTTTTTCATTGTATTCTTAAAGATTTATATACGATCCAGCCGCTAAGCTAGTCTTTTAATAACAATGTTCAATAATTTCTTTTAGTTGATTGTGGAAAAGATTTTTTTTTCATAATAATACAATAATGATTGATTTTCAGGGATGTAGTACCTAAATAATCAAAGTCGTAAGTTATGGAAATATTCATCCCTAAGAAAACCACGTAGTCCTACTTTCACTTCCGCTTCTTTTATTCGTTTTTACATTACACGAGAATTCTATGCTACAATGCTCTAAACTCTGCCCTGTGCCCATTTCCTTACGTCCATATAGTTAGCTTTCCGAATGAGACTTAAATACAGGACCACTCTGTAAAATCCTACTGTCGGTGTTTGTGTGCCTTTTTATACATCAGACAGAACTGTTTTGGTGTTATAAAAATATATATTATAATGTTTATTTCTCGAGAATGTTTGCACAATTTTGAAGCACATTATGATACATTTATCTCTGTGATATATAAAATTAAAAATTATTGGGTTGATACGCATTTATAGGCACCTGCTGCAGTGAGCATTTTTAAGGGTAAACTCCATGTTGACATATTACTCCTTCAAGTTTATAAATATTGCATGTTCCTTTTTGTAGTTTTGTCGAATGTAAGTATAGTGCGCTTTGATTCTTTAGAAAAACTCCAATATTTCTCTGCGAAAAACGAACATTGTGTCTTGTCAGGAAACAGAAATGCGCTCTTTATGTCTGTATTATTTTTGTATGTTTCTTTATATTAAGCACATACTCTTAATATAACTTATGTGGCTGTGTTCATTTATACTTACTGTGAGAGAATTTTTGGCGGAGATAAAAAGCAAGGAGAGAAATGGTGCTAGTATTGTGAAAGTGTCGGGTACTGTCTCCATTCTTTGGTCCGTGTGACAGAAGAAAAGATGAAATGGCAATGTGTTGGCATGTATGTATGTGTGCTCCACACAATAGAGAAACGTTGAACCGGCCTTTCTTAGGAAAGTAGGAAGGAAAAGAGACTGCCGTGGTACTTTTTGGTATATCTTGGCCAAAATAGTACACAGGACTATATACCATTTCAATGCCTCAGACCCTTTATGCTGTGCACACAAACCAACTACAGATTCCAGTATTTCGTCGAGTTTTGCTGATACGCTTAAAAGTAAAATGGAATAAATGAAAGGTTTCGTAGGACTGGAAAAAATAACTTTTTGCATAGGTATTTACAATTGAGTATGTATAATAATAATAATAATATTGAGTGTGTATGTACATATTCTGCATTTTCGTCCACACAAAGGATGCATTCTTATAGCATCAGCCATTTTCTCAACATCCCCATCTTGCCATAGATGAGCATTATATCTTGTTTCAGGGTTGATAAAATATAAATGAAAATGTATAAATGGATGTTTTATGTCGTTACTCACATGAAAAAATAAGAAGCTCTGAAAAATATATGATCATTCATATACCCGAAATATTATGCTGTAAGTACGACTTGTTTCGTTTGACCACACAGATTCCCTAAAGTTGACAACTTAAAATTTTTTATTCTTGCCATCCTTGCTTTGCAATATTAAACTTACTGTATATTCACATGCACTATGCACAATAAAGCGTATGTCTACATAATGCATTTTTTTGCAATTTTCATCATTTTCTTGCTTCGCCAGACGAAACACTACAAGTATTTCCATAAAGGTTCTATGAAGTACCAATGCCCACCCAACTGTCAGAGGGGGAAGGAAATAAAAAAGGACGTCTATTCATTTGTGAACATCCTAAAAACATGATAGAATCCGGAATGAAAAAGGATGCATGTCATGGATATTCATTCCTTCTTACATAAGCTTTTTCGTGAACTTTTCTTATTTCGTACATTTACATTTTTTTATAAGCACGTAGCGCCTATGTTGTGTCATGCTTTTTGTTAATATGATAGGACGTCATGGCCTATGTGTCTAAAGAAATGAGCAGCGTGTCTAAAGCATATATAGTCGTAACATGAAAATAAAATTTGTAAGGTCTGATGGAATTGTCAAAAAGGGTATAGCAGAAGGATAGTGGGGGGTTCAAGCAACCTTACAAAAACGGAAACTGGCTCTCGTACTAATGCCCATGTATGATATTTTGATGATAACAATAACAAATTTTACGTGATCTTTCATA
>JAQIXW010003447.1:0-13153 GCA_034700685.1 Willowsia buskii | reverse complement strand
TTTATTTACAACAATTGTGATTGTAATTTGTGTATTGTGTGACTAGCCCGTACCGCAGCATAAACTGTGCCAAACGCAAACTTCACCTGACTCTTCTTCCGTCTTCGTTATTTCACAATGGAAGTACGAGAACCCTTACATGGTATTCTGCAATTTCTCTCATTAATATTATCCCTATATTCATTAGCTAGATTAGATTAGAGTTGATTAGACTGTAGGACGTATAAAGTAGTATTTATTCCATTGAGAGTATACGTTAATGAGTGTCATTCATTATTAGTTTCATAATGTCACATGAAACCCACAAATTTTATACAATATTTTCACTTTTATGGATGAAACTCGCACAAAATAATTTGCACTGCACATTACAAACTTTCATTTTACCCTATTTCACAATATTGAGTTAATGTGTATGTACGTCTATGTATATTACTAGCAAATTGTATTGAACACATAAAGTTGTTTGCTACATACTACCATAAATCATCAATTCTCTTTAAAAACTATCCCGCAAAAGCTTGTATAAGGAGTAGGATGATAAATGCTGAAATTTCTACTAATAATAACTAAAATCGCAAAATATTTTGCAAGTGTTTTCCTTCTTTTATGATATCTATGTATTTTAAGCTGAATTCAAGTTAATATCTCTCTCAGAGGAAGTTCGAAATTATAATAGTTTTGGAGAGTTTTGCATGTTCCTCTCCCAGCTGTGATGTGCATTTGGGATATGTTCCACTAACACTATAAATCACAACTAGTAACAAAGTTTTTGTCAGAATATTATTATGATTATTGGAGAAAGGGTGTGAACGAGCATTTTTTCTATTACTATACATTTAGGCATATCAAATAGAAATACATCATATGAGTATTACCTATCTCATATCTTATGTTTATGCATCTTCGCTTCTCAAGTTCTCCCTTTTTCGTACCACATGACATGCTTGTTTATCCCTTTACTTGAATGAAGGAAACATTTTACTACTTGTAAAACTTGTCATTTTTAATCCCAAACTTTTGCTCCATAGCACATGCGTTTCGCAAATATCCCTGAAATACCTATTTTTCATACTTAATTTTGGTGTTTTTCATTGTGACTCACAATTTGTAACTCTATTATTGTTATGCATCACTTATGATCAACAAAGTTATAATTTACAGCATGACATAAATATAAACCTTTATTATAAAATAGTTCTTTGTGGATGTACTTTGTTCATAAATGTGTCCAATCTTTGCAAATTTTTCTACCTACAAGTTTTTATTTTGCTTGTCTTGATTCTGTATTCAGTGTATATATTTTTGGATTCCCCTGTATCTCATTCTTGCCTTGTTTCCGACCAAAGAGTAAAAGTTAGCAATTTACTCTTTTCTCAAATGAAGTAATAAAAGTGGGCAATCGGGGACAAAGTAAGTAGACACATACATAATTGTATATCTATTAGAACTTCTTTACTTTTAAAGGTACTTGCGTTCCTACTTTTTCTCGTGTACCACTATATGCCTGCATGATGTGATAGTTGAGGAAACAAAAACAGACATACTACTTAGAACCCATAATTACTGACGTTTCTACTTGACATTAGCTGAAAACACTTGTATCTCTACGGTTGAACCATTGAGCACAACAAGTTGAAAATGTACTCTGCAAAAACTCTAATTACGCACAGGAAAAAGCTGTTGTCACATTGATTTAGCCTCTCAAAAAGTTTCAATTTTTAACAGATATCTAACATAAGTTTTAATTTGTTTTTCCCCTACTTTGGAATGCTCTCACATCGTTTTCACCCAGCAGCTTGATCTGGGACCGGAAAGGTTGCGGAAGAAAACTTGTCTGTCTGTTGTCATTACAATTCACTTTGTCTCTGTTATCGCCTCTGCCATATATACCAACATAAACATCGACCTTGGTGTAAGTACCGTAAGTGCCTGTAAAATCCTTGAAAAGTATACAGACCAACAAACCACTATATGCAACATTGTTTTATGGTATACCACCTCTCGGTTGTAAGAAGACTCAAATCTAAAATAGAGTTTCATTTCCCATCATCCGTTGTATGAACTCCGAAAGAGTTAATTTGTTGGGAGCTCACACACATGTTTATTTCCTACACGAGGGCTTATTGGCCTTGCTAGTTCTTGTAGCAAACTTTGTTTCAATTCATTCTACCAACTTTCTCTTGGAATGTTCATAGCCACAACCCTCATAAATCAATTACAGATCTGTCGATGGCGATGATGATATTAAAAAAAAGAGTTTGAAACTACCTGAAATGTTCTCTTCATTTGCTCTCGTTGCCATTTATATTTTGAAAGTGACCCATAAAAATGTTTTTTTTTCTTATTCCACTACTTTGCTGCTGGCCAGTAGAGTAGTGCAGTACTTACTAAAAAAAACTTTCATACCTGAGTATTGAAAAGCAATTTGTTGGACCGATTCCAGATCTTAAAACTGATGACGCAACTAATTTTCACAACGTGGGGACTCTACTTGTTTGGTTCTTTTCTATATGCTGGGAAAAGAGTCCTTGGTGTGATGGGTGAAAGTAGCAGCTCTTCCAACGAAGGCTCCTCAATGACCAGTCACAATGACAAGGGTAAGAAAACAAACGTGACAAAGATACTTATTGTATACATTAATATAATATGCAATAATTAGACATCTAAATTTAAACCTTTTCCGTCCTCATAACCTCATAATTATTACCGCCTCTATCTTATCATCTCATCATATATGTATCATTTTGTGGCACTACAAATGTCGACATTATTATTCACTCGGTTTTAATGAAACATTTTTCTTTAGTTCTTTTCACTTGAAGAGGACAAAAATAACTATATATAGCAATCTATATGCATTTAACATCTTATGATTATAGCCATATGAAGAGCACTTTGCATACTATTTGCTTTCATCAAACATCTTCCGCGTTTGACGTACGTACCTTCTTGAAAACTGCGAATGCTCTCTTCATCTCTGTTTGTGTAAATTATTTTAGGGAAATATATAGGTATTTATAGTATATGTACATATGTGCAAGTGAGAAATGAAGAATATTTTGAAGTCTTCTTCTACCACCGTCTCTTCTTAAAGCCATAAATTAATCCAAGTCTCGAAGGACTAAGAAGGGGAAGAAGAGTTGAGTTGAGATGAAAAAAGTTGAGTGAGTGAAAAAGACTGAGTGTATTTTCTAGTTTGCGAATATGTTAGGCAACGAGAGAGTGAAAGTGAAGACATTCAAAAGATAGAAATGAAAATGTGGGAAGAAAGGAGTAATGGATGAAAATTGTGTAAAACCTCACAAAAACTAACAGTTATTGCGTCTTTTTGCGTTCTTTCAGAACACATTAGGAGCAGTACTGTTTACATGTACTGCTTATTATTAGTACTTTTACTCTACCACTCCATTTTGGTTGGTTCTCGAGAACCAGTGCACGTCAACAATTTATCATTTACTCCTCCTGTTTTCTGACAGTCGGAAATTATTGCTAGGCTCATTTCAACCAAAAAATGACATACCAAACAAAGTCTGTCTGTACAAAGATGAAAGTAATATGTGTAGTTTTAAAGGTAAAATGGATATACATCAGTGGTAGTGGTAATTCTTAGCTATGTAATAACGTAATTGGGTGGATGTGCGTTATGCGCACAGGACAGTGATGGTGTTTTTGCTGGGAAGATGACGTTTCCATAATATATTGTGCAGTGATACTTATACTTGAGCTGAGTAGTGGAAAGGAGCTCCTTTTGCAATTCAGTTAGATGGATGATGATGTGTTGTGAAAAATCTCTAAACATTTTTGAAGGATATTGTTGGCGAAAAATGAAAATGAAGCGCTAGAGTTGTGGTATATATATTTCTCCTAGAAAAATAGAGAAAGTCGAGTGAAATGCGAAATCCATTCACCGTAAACAGATAGGAAGGCTTTACGTCAGTGCGAATTGAATAAGTTCAACTTTATATCTCAAGTAATTTTACTGGCGAATCAGAGACCACTTCATGATATAATGAGAGATTCAGATAAATGTGGAAATATCTCTTACAATCTGTGTAGTGTGCAAGCACATGATATAATAATATCTGACTGAAAGTCAAATACCTACATGATGTATAAGAGAATAGGCAAAATCTAGAGGTACCTGTAAAAACATTGATCATTCACAAAATGTGTACTCATGTCATGTATGAAAGTATGTATAAATGGCTAGTTTGAGACCCTAAAAAATTTGTCCGCGATGCGAGAATGGAGAAAAGAAGTCGAGAAGACGAACAAAGATATAACTTTACAAATATAGCTTAGCTGGCTGTATACATACATTGCTTTTTTAAGAGAAAATATATATTGTCACTTTTATACATCTTAAAGCCTATTATTCGTGGTGGCTTATGTTTTAATTTACCAACATAACGACATCAATAACCGCAAAACGATGAACATCATGTGTAATGTGTCATACGGTTAAAGTTTATGCAAAGTCGTAAAATACTTTTCTCTACACATATTCCTTTTCTAGTTTCTTGTCACATGAACGGCTAGAGATATAGATTATACATTTTTTTGATTGCGAATATCTATAGACAGTTTTTGCTTTATCAGCTTCCCTTACAAACATCACTGCACACTGCTTTTGTAATAAAAAATAGGGTTATGAACTGAGAGAAAGTTGATAACGCATTGGTGAGGAAGTTTTGGCAAAATAAACTGCCACGAAGGCTGATGTCTGGTTTTGATTTACTCTCCAGTAATCTATACTGCCATGTTTCTGTGTGATCATGCTTCTATGCAAAAAATGGAAGAGATAGCATAAAGTGAAAGATATGTTTGAGTTCTGAAAAAGGAAGTACACTTTTGAGTGTGCATATCACAAGCAAATAACTATAAACCCTTGTACATTATATTTTTATACCTCTTCATGTCTACTATTTTAGATATGCTACAATACAGTTTTCTAGAATTCTTCAAATGCACACACGTCTCTTTATGCGAACTGTGAAAAGCTTTGATGTTCAAAACATATTAGAATTTATGTTATTCTGTGTAAACATACACAAACACGTATATTTATTCATGATGGGATATGGAGAAAGGAAAGATTTGTATGATGCATGCCCTTCCTGCCACATATGCTTTGCCATTAATACTTTAATTTACACATAAAGCAACATTATTGTATTCTAATCGTTTTCCAGGGGTTGCCAATTTGTTCGGAATGGGCTTGCTCGGACCGGGACAAAATTTAGCATCTTCGCTTACAGCAGCACTCGCACCAACTTTATTGCAATCGTCCGGATCTACTACAGCTTCTAGCAGTACACCAAAAATAAAAATAACGGACGAGAATGATAGAACTGTGTCCGTAGCTTCAGACTCCTCTAGAGTTGCGGATAGTGGTAAGCATGAGAATAAGTCCCTTTTCAACAATATTGGACTACCGATAGATAATTAAACTAGAGTTGCTTTTTATGATGAAAACATTGCATGCATACTCATTCAGTGAAAGTCAAATATTTGCTAATTTTCTCGTCATATCCGTTCGTCAGAGTGAAAATGATACAAAGCTCAAATTGAATTTGCTTTCAAAAGTCGTTAACTTTTTTATAGGAGACATTATTGTTTGATTGTTTATACATAAAAATACTTCATTTCTACGCTTTCACAGCGGATGCTTGTGGCGATGGGGCAAATCAACCACTGGTCCGTCCGTCTACACCAGTTGCAGGCCCGTCCAACTCTCGGCCAATAGATATTTGTGAGTCGGACCCCGAACTGGAGCACTGTACAAACACCGCAACGACAAGTGCAAGTGGATCAGGAAACTACGTTCGTCCACCCAGTCCAGTCCTTCCTAGACGAAAGAGTAGCGGCTCCGGGGTACCTAGAGGAATCGAGTTTAATCCCCGATCCCGATTGGGACTTAATCGAAAGGACAGCGGTCCTGGATCTGACTCGTCAAATGAGAAAGAAGTGAGGAAAAAATCCCTTACTTGGGTAGAGCCAGAGAAAGAGGAAAACTGTGGTAAATCGGAAAATGAAAAGTCTGCTTTCGAGAAACGTCGAGCTTCAAGGAAGTCAGTTGATACAACTTTACAGATGCCGTCAACAACAGAATCGGACAGGTATTTACGGTTTATTCCTACTTTCTCTCTGTATCACGTCGCCCCATAGCTTTCCCCTCCGTTTGATAGCGTTGTAGCAAGATGAAAATATATCAAACTGTAAATAATTTTTAGAGCTTCCTACCGTGGAGAAGCCCTCCTCACTGCAGGTGGTCCAGATTATACGCTCCAGTCCATTTTATCTCATATTGCTTACGTGAACCAAACGGCTTTGGATTATCGTCTGAGCAGAAAACTCTCTCGAAAAAACCAGGTTATAGATCGTATATATAATACTCATCATAAAAAATATTCTTTCCAATTCTATAAATTTCCCCCCATTAATGAGAAAGTTTCATTTATGTATTTACACTTCCTCTTTCTCAGGTACATCGAGTTATCAAGTACACATCTATCACTGCTATTCTTGGAGTTCTCTTGTGTATTATGGAGCTCATTAGAATTCTCGGTCCCTACGGGATATTCGCTTCAACCGTGCAACCTCCTTCTCCATGGCCATGGTTTGCGTTGCAAACCTGTTGTCGAGTGGTGGAGATCGTGATGGGAGCCACTGTAGCGAACATAACAAAGCAACCTGTTAGTCGTCCCCCGCATTATGCATATTCAATTAGGCACAAACATCACCGTGAATCTCTGTATTTGTAATTTTCATATTACCTTACCTGACCTGAAATCTTTGCACAGCGACCGTATACTCTACTCTACTACATAAACTCATGCTGTGATTTCTACGATATATATTTTCTGACATAATGTGAAATAATGTGAATTCACCATTGTCTCTATTCTTTAGAGAAAGTCGCGATTTTGTGTAGTTTAACAAGTTTACCGTGCAGTATTACACATGAATATTATAATCTGATGAAATAGATCTCTCCATATTACAAACAAATCTCTACAAACCAACTCACACGAAATGCTTGGATGTTAATTATTAGATAGGTACTTATGTGATTGAAACTTCATTAACTCATTATCATTTATACAACTTTTTCGAGTAGATGTAGATTAGTTCGTATGTAAATAATATGTATTCAATATGGAAAGGAAAGCCAATGTGATTATTGTCATATATATACATATATATCGTGTACCTATGAACAATATAAGTATTACCTAATTTAACTCAACAATGTAACAATAATCTGTAGCTTTTACCTCATGTAAATATGATTCCGTATGTTCCATGTTAGTACATATCCATCCATATATTGGTTCTTTAACTTTAAACTAGAAATTGAGCATGTAGTAAATTCGAAATGCTTGAGGTTATAGCTTTTTAAGTGTTTTAAAGTTTGAATTTGAAATGAATTTATTGAGGTAAGGAAATTGCTTAAGCTTCAGAGAAACAAACATGCTTACATGTATACTTAACTGAACATAATTATTACAAACTTTAGAAGATAGAAGAAATTAACATTTTGTACACTTTATACATGAAGAACGTGAAAGGATGAGAAAATATATACATGCCACGGGATGCATACGTAAAAAGTACATAATATTATTTTTTAAACAATGCAATCAATTAAAAACCTACACGCGATCTGTCCTTGTGTGTACAATAATTTAAAATGGCTTGCTGCTATCTACAAGTTTGCAAGTTGGTATAATGACATAATGACATAATTTTAATGTCTTGCATGGACGAATAATTCGGACATAATGTAGTCCTCGTTTATTTTAATGGTAAACAGAATACATTGAAATGTCATAAATCCATTTCTCTGATGGTAAACAATGCATTAAATTTAGTTCAAACAGTAGGATGAGACGAGGTAAAAATATGTTAGAAATGAAGCTAGCTTTCCATATTGTATGTTTCCATATTGTATGCAATAATTAAGGGATTTGCTGAAAGCTTGAGAGTGTGAGCCTTTGAGCTCTTGAATGAAAGCTACCTTTTTCGCCTCTTTAATTGGAGGATGTTCGTAATACCTTGTTCTATAGATGTGATATGATTATTGTGTTAATCATAATAGTTGTGCTGTTGGGATTGATTTTAATTCAGTGAATGTATGAAATCACCGGTTGACAATCTGAAATATTTTCTAAGGATATATAAATAATGATGAGTTTGCGTCAAAATGTAAGAAAATTGAGATTTGTATTTAGTAAAACATTCCAAGCAATGTAGTTAGTATTTAGTATACGTATATAGGCATAATATGATAAGAGCTTTTTTATATTTACAACTGCAGTTTGTTCTAGCACAATGCTAAATGTCATCGTAATCGTAAAAGTTCAAAAAACCAATCAGATTTTTGTAAACAAAAACCTCTGTATTTTTCTGTAAAGTGTGCCAAATTGAATGTGATTAATTGCCAAGATGTTACTCCGCTACGATTGTAACTAAATGTTTATGATATTACAAACTAAACCGCTTCTGCCAGAATCTATTTTAGCTTTAACTGGTACCTGAAATAAGGGTAACGCATTTATTCTTTTACTTTAATTTCCTTCCACAATTAGATACAAAGATCAGACAAACTAAACATGTTAACTTTTTTCGTTTTACTTAGGTAGTTATTTCAGTCTTCCCTCAGCTTAAGCAAAGAATCATGTTACTGCTGTACACTCGTTTTAAATTACATTTTGCCCAGTTCTTACAAAGATTTTATTTCATTAATCTTTCTTAGTAAATATTACAAATTACATCCTTATTAATATCATTAGAAGTTGAAAATCAGAAATATTCAACAATGGTTAACTTAATATATATACTAAATATCGAAAGGTACTTTAGAGGTAACAAATGTATGTAAAATGAATTGGATGAGAATGTCAAATGAAATAAATGAAATTACATACATACCCTAATAATTTCAAATTTAGTGTTTGAAAATATATAATTATAATCAGAATCAGTCACACCACACACTCATTTTTAAACACTAACACTAGCTAATCAAAATATTTAAGACACATCAGTTTTCTAGTTGTTCCAATTCTGTTACATCATCAATGTTTAGCTTGTGAATAGTTCTTCCGAAATGATCACCAATAGTATTCAAGACTAACATTGCTTTCGGACTATCAACTAAATTAATTGCTATTCCCATCTTGCCAAATCTTCCTGTACGGCCTATTCGATGGAGATAGGTTTCACAGTCAGCTTGATGATTCATGTCAGTAGGTAGATCGTAATTCACAACCAGAGTTACTTGTTCGACGTCAATTCCTGTTAACAAGTAAAAAGAATCAATCAACAATAATGAAGACACGGGCCGAAAATTTGCATTAGCCTATTTTTAGCCACACGCTACGAGAACCACGAAAGTTTAGCAATACGGTATTTTTCAAGGATTTTCGAAAACCGCGACGGTATCCTTCCTATAAGCGAAATGTTAAAGATCTAAGAGAACCAACTACAACATTGCGACTCATGGAAGAAATGAAGAATTCTTTTTAAAGCCAAGATAAAAGACGTCAAAGAAGACATACCTCTTGCCATAACATTAGTAGTTATCAAAATTTTTTCATGGCTTCCACGAAATCGGTTCAAAACATCAATTCGTTGAGTCACATCAAGTTCCCCATGAAGAAGCGCTACTGAATGTCCATCTTTAGTTAATTTACCTGCCAGCCATGATGCTGTTTTGCGTGTCTGTAGAAAACAAATTTGCCACATACAATTCTCTCAACTTGAAAAGATAACATTTTGCATTGCATTGCAACATGACAAAACATTTACTACATACCTGACAAAATATCATGGCACCACCAACGGTAATGAACCCGTAAATAGTTGCAATAGCTTGGTACTTTTCTTCCTGGGATTTGCATTCAATGTAATATTGCTTGATGTTGTCCAGACTTTCTTCTTCTCGTTTAAGCTTCATTACTGTTGCATCCGGAATCATTTTCTCAGCAAACCTCATCACGTCATGATCATAAGTTGCAGAAAACAACATCTTCTGGCAATCCTTCGGTAACGCTCTGTGAATCTTGATGCTTTGATCATGATAGCCTTGTGTAGCAATCATTACATCTGCCTCATCCAGTGCAAATACTTTGATTTTACCCAGGTCAAAACATCGAGTTCGGAAGGCCCAGTCAGTGACTTTTCCAGGAGTGCCAATGATTATATGCTCCGTCAATTTGGAACCTTGAGGAACTGAAACATAATAATAAATTAGTTATTATTCAAAAATGCTTTTTTCCTTATGTATAATATGAGAATTTCGCGTAACATGTTACGATGATACCTGTTTCTTGACGTATAGCAAATCTAACTTTAATTTCAGGGCAAAATTTTCCCATCTGTTCGATTACTTTGCCAGTTTGAATGGCTAGTTCATAGGTCGGCGACAGACATAACACTTGGGGATGGTTGACTGATGGATCCACACGACTAAGCATTGCCAAAACGAATGCGGCCGTTTTACCCGTTCCTGATTGAGACTGGGCAATCAGATTTTGTGGCCTGCACAAGACAAGAAAATTTGCTCTACTAAATAACATTTACAGAAAAATGAATGCAAAGATTAGCTAAAAAGAAAAAAAAATCTTACGGATCATGAAGAAGAATAGGTAAGGCAGATTCTTGAATTCTTGAGGGCGCATTGAATCCCATAGCATACACACCTTTCTTCAGTTCAGGTCGCCTGTAAATCGAAATTTTCAATTAATGTACTTTACAATAATTGAAATTTTTGCTACATTTTTAACTTTCAACATTTATTTAGCCAAAACACTTACAAAGGTAAATCTTCGAATGAGGTAGCTGAAAACAAGGGGGACGTAGGGTCCTTCTGGATGATCTCTAACTGTTTTGATGACTGAACTAACTTTGTCCGTAGGAGTTTTTGGAGTAAGGACTTTTCTTCCGCCGGTAAATCCTTGTCATCGCCACCACTACTGGCTTCACTTTCTGACTTTTGACTAGCCGTGTCCGAAACGGGCTGCGGTTGGGGTTGGGCGTCTCCAGATCCATTATTTTTTCCAGTTATCGCAATATTTTCCACCTTGTTTCACAAAAATACCAAATTGATTAACATTGGCTAACTCACCTGATAATGTCAATCATCATTTTCAATATGAGTTTACTACTAGCAATAATTAAAGCATTCTACACACCTGATCAGCTAAAGCCTTCTCCTGCTCAGCAGCTGCATCCACCCAATTGGAGTAATTACTCGCCATTGCAATTACTGATTACACTTACAAATTATACTTAAATCTAATTGCTGATTCCTTTAACAGATAATAATTAATAACACCTGACGCTCTATTTTATACTTTGTTCACAAATGACAGCAATAATATCTTTCTTCTTTGGCTTGTTCACCGGGAAAGAATAGGGAAAGGGTGTCTAAAACGACGGGCTCTTTTGGCCTTAAAACGACCCCTGAAATTAAACTATCGTGACAAGATGAAAATTAAAACTGACAACAGTGGCAGACACCTCAATCCCATAAAAAACTATATCAAAGTTTTCTAACAATAACAACTTATAGAAAAAAAGAAAACAGTCTAGTACTCCAGACAGACGTAAGTCGTTGACTATGAAATGTCCGTGGGTTGTAAATGATTGTAAATACTCACTCTCAGAGCTAATTCGTGCGATTATGCAGAATAAAGTGATCAGTAAACACAGTCTTCGATAGCGTCGTGTAACTTTGATTAAGGGGTTTAAGAGGAAAGAATGGAACTGGAACGTGTACTTAAAGCTTGAGACGATTAACTCAAAGGAGGCGTATATACACAAACTCAAGTCAAGTCAGTCGATAAAGATTTAAGAAGCCGCAACCTTGCTAGTTGGCAGAATTTCCGCAACTTACCCCAAATACCTGAACAGTGAGTAGTGAGTCGTTTCTATTTCTATCTCTGCGTTCACGAGAACCGAAAGCATTTTTGCTCTTGCTCTTGCTGTGGTTTGGCTTGCTCGAACTCCACCAACCAACCACCAGAAAATACGAAAATGAAAAAAAAGCTTTATACGTTTGTTTCGCACTTCACTTTGTTAAAAAAATATTCGATATTCATAACTAAAGATTCGATTTACATAAATTGATACTGTTGATCTTGATAGTAAGTAGTACATGTCTAGGTAATTAGAAAATTTTATAATTTACATATAAAAACAAGCAAATTTGTATGCACGTTTATCCACTCGCACTCGTCATCTCGATGATACGCAAAAACTCAAGTTAAATACATACTACAAGGGGTCAAGGGGTCTTCAATAATGTTAGCTTTGGATTAGTTCTTGGAATAAATGTATGCTGCTCACAGGCTTGAAACAGTAAAGTTTGGAATTTAGTTTTGCATAATATTTTATGATTAATTTTACATTTTAACATACATCCATATAGTATTTCAAGACACCAAAAATGAGCCTTTTGACGAAGTTGAAGTTACTCTGATGCTTCTTGGTTTGAAAGAATAATTTTTCGTGCCAACCAACGTCTTTGGTTTCATATAAGTTTCTCTAGAGTTTTTAAAATTGGGGGTTTAATTCGTATAGACTATGCCACCGCCACCGTTCCTGTCTGACAGCACCAGAAATTAATCAGCAGAACTCAGCGCGCATGCAATACAATGTGTAATGGTAATGGTCGGTGAGTCATTCACATTCATAGTCATAAATAATCCTTTTTAAAAATTACTTTCATCTTCCAAATATTTTTACCACAATGCGACCTGAATTAATTAAAGAAAATTAACATTTTGATCATCCACATGTATCAAATGGAATAAAGGACAGGTCAGCAGTGAGTTTAGCGCTTTTTAGAGGATCGCAATAATCGTAACGCAATGCGCAATAATATGCAATGCAAGTGCTAGATACTAAAAAAAGCAACGGAGGCTGCGAACAACGAAATCGTTGCATGTCGATGCCATGAAATCATTTTTCGTAAGAAAAGTTTTACTTTTAAAAGATATACCACGACCACGCATCAACAGACAGAAACAGAAAATAATCATAATATCAAACCAACTAGTAATCTTATCTTATGCAACATCGCTGCTGAAAAGTAATCCCGTCGAACTTTGCTCTTTATAGTCTGAGAATGTGCGCGCTTGAA
>JAQIXW010003446.1:0-13156 GCA_034700685.1 Willowsia buskii | reverse complement strand
TCTAAATTTTTTAGGGTGGACATTGAACCGCCAGGGTGTACATTGTACACCCTGTCCACTCTGTTGTGACGCCCATGAATAGAAACAGTTGCTTCATTGGTGAAAAGCTGAAATAATATGTTTTATTTTATTTTGAACTGTGTATATTCATAATTCAGCTTTCCCAACATGCGTTATAAGCATTTTTCTTGCGTTGGCTTTGTTTCTTACATTGTCTTTGTTGACAACCAACAAGTAAAACATAAGTTACATGTGTACTCAAAATATTTATTTGTCATACAAGACTTTCATAATCATAACTATAATGCTACACTATAGCAATACTTATTTTGCATGTTCTAAAGAATTTCATACTTAAAAACTTTTTGTAACTCGAGTTGAGTGTTTTAATTCCACTTTAGTTTTGAAAGCATTAAATTTTAATAATATTTCATAACTGTACTTACTAGTTAGCAGTTACCACTACTTACAATTCTAATACCAACAAATGAATATAGCTCATACGAGGGAAACATGATGGTCATAAAATGAATTATGTTTTGCACTTTCTACTACAACAATACAACAAGTAAGTGTAATCTAAACAATGAATAGTTGATAGCAGCAGTATAATAATAATCCAGTAACGGCCATGCTTAAATCCAGCTTTTAGGTTAAAACTACTATCAGTGACTGAACGTTACAACCCTGCAAAATAGTTTTTTGTCACCGTCTAAACTAACAACATGAGTTTTCCTGGTATTTTCCCTTGTACAAAATATAACTACACCAGCGGCATATGCAACCACAAGGGCCACAAACACAGAAGTCATGTCACTCAATGAAAGCGGACACCATTTAACTGCTCCTTTCATATCAGTGCAATACGATTCACCGCTTGTATCAAAAGTATAATTTCTTACTGTTGATTTTCTTTCAATGTCCGCTATATATTCGGAATTCCATCGCTCAATTAGGAAACCTGCAACAGCAGCATTTATGTACCAGTTTAGAGCATCTCTATACACAGATTTCTTAACCAACCCGAATGTATTCACTTCGGGCAGTTCCTTAGTCTCTGAAATCACTAAATTCTTAAATTTTGACTGATAATGAGATTCGTTTGCTCGAAATGAATCGAAATAACTATAATAAGATATAAACGCACTCCTTGTACGAGACACTACCTTTTCCATACAGGAAAGCAGATTTGAGTCCACTTCCCAATCATTTGCTATGCGTTTGAGGTGTGGACTAGGGGATTCACTGAAGACAGTTTCCATTAACGGTTTTTCAGCATACGAATATGAAATTATGGAATATTTTGGGAAGAATTCCTGCAACTCCTTGAATGTAGATGGGTAGTCTTCTTGTTCCCTATATGTAAGGCCTCCAACAATATTACCTTTGTAAATACTGCCAATAAAATATACTACCAGAAGCCAAAGAATTATAAAATATCGGTTGATAAAATTACTTGGGTGTTTACAAGGCTGGTCTAGGAGAATTTTGACAAATCGTTGGACAACCATAAAACTAATTGTAAGTTTGCATTCATTATGAACTTTGTGATGCAAATTAATAGAAATAAAAAGTGTTAGAATGCAAAATGTAAAAATTAAAAGCGTCCATAACTCCCATGACAACGAACTGATTAAAGCCTGCCAACTTAGACTCGCTTCAGGTAGAGTAATGACAAAGGTTATGTAAGATGAGTCAACATAGTTTGAAAAATCAACAAAGGGATTTCGTTGTATTGTTGGTGTTACATTTGGTACAAGGTCTGCCTTTCCACTGACCAAGTCTCCCAGTAAACCTGTCCAAGAGCCATTGTCAACTTGATACCCATATCCGTAACTGTAATCTACTTCTGTATATCTGAAAGATGCATTTGATATTCTTGAGACTTCTAGAAGCAAATGGTACTGCGAACCCCAACCTGTCCTTGGGGACATCACTAAAGGCCAGTCCATAAAGTAAACATTTAATATGCCACCACTAAGGATTTTTGTAACTTTAACATTTCCAAATACATAGAGAATGCTGTTAGTATTTTGTAGATATGTCCTCACAAAGTCTGTACGTTCGTTTATTTCATTTGGTACAGGGTAAACGACGATTTTGTGAACTACCTTGTTCTTTAGCACGCTGTCACTTTTCATCGCCAATCTGAACGATGTTGCTATGATAATGTACTTGTCGTTGATTGGATCTTCAATTAGATTTAGTAGGTTTCCATATGTTTCAAGCAAAATTATTTTTGTAACGCAATGGGAAAAATAATGTCTGGCAGATAATTTTATGGTGACCGTCGACAATGCAAAATTTTGCATAAAAATAGCCTGTGGTTCTATACCCAAATATATTAACGGTAGGAGATTTTCAGTGATACTGTTATCATCGCTGCTATAAAGAACAGAAAGACATCGACGGTCACTTAAAGTCGAGAAGTGAGTTTTCAAATTAGTTAGAAATGTTAAATTATCAATTGGCGAAAATATAGCATCTAATTGCTTGTAGATACTCTGATTCCTGTAGCAGTATCCTTTTGAACAGAGTATTAAGAAAATGAAAATTATACTTGAAGGCGTGACTTGAAGCGGGATGCAAAAGAGAAGTCTCATATTTATAAATAATATGTAGCCTTTGCCGAGAAGAAAAAATTGAATTGTGTTCTCTAAGAAGACATGTTATTCTGAATATTATGCTTTATATTCTGCACATATTCTAGTTTGAAATATTTAGGGGTGAAAAATTTATTCTTGTATTTTTAGACGATAGTCTAATTGTACATAAATTACGATCAAAATAACTGAGGTAGCTTCGACATATGTTTTGGAACGTGATACTCTGTCAATTCCAACTATCAGAAAAAGAAATTTTATGGTGGTGGTTTAAAGAGTATTTTATGGTGTTGTTTTGCAGAAATCCATAACTGGAAAAGTTTTTAGAAACTGTAAATAGCTATATTTCGACATTTGCGTTTTGGTAGTACTTGTTAATTATTGTTTTATGTGCCTCATTTCCTTCGTCTAAGGAGTTTTATAAGTAAAAAACATTTAAACTCTATACACGGGAATATCGGGTATTCAAATCAGCAAAATAAATTTAATACTAGCAGAGATATACGAAAATTGCTAATCTGGCCACATCATTTCAAACAATCTACTTAAGTAGCAAACCTTTGTAAAGTTTCACGTATGTCTGGCGGCCGCACTTAAAAATAGGAAGGTAATATAATGAAGGCCAATGACGTACTAAGTTGGAATAAATACTTTCCCTATCACTTAAAACATCAGTAAAGAGTAACCTTTAATACAGTCTGCTATTTTACTATCTGTATTTGAAACAAACTTGGGTAAGTTGTTTGAAATTGATCAAAAGTTGCAGTAAGATTCAAAACAAACCATTTTTTCATGACAGTTACTTAAATCTTTATTGTAAACTTAATAATTCATAAATCAATAAAATGTCTTATAAATTAAAATAAAATCAATAAAATAAAATCTAAACGCATATTTTCATTGTGTAGATGATACTTGAAGAACCGACTATCTCCATTTCAAGCAAAGAATACTCATTTATTTGTCTACTATATGCACGTTTCTTGAATTATGCTTCAAAATATATTAACGTTCAGTGAAATTCCAGTTAAATTCAATTTATGCTCATTATAAGAGCTTTTATTCATTTCAAATTGGGGAAACTATACTAGCAATTAAATTGCGTTTCGTAATTACTAATAGAAACTATGTATCATGAATACATGCATTTACAACACAATAGTTTCAAATTTTCGAAGAGTTTTACATAATACTCATAATACTGGTAGTGTTAATTAATGCAATAATACCTTAATTACTTTACATCAACACAAATAAGTGTTGTTTGAAGTGAGATTCGTTAGGATTAACGTATAGAGAAGTAGTTGTTGCTTGGAACAATTTGAGAACAATTTGTACATTGTAACATGTTGGTGAAATATGCTAGACTAATGTCAAGTTATAATTTTAATTACCAAAAATTAATTTTGCAGCCTCGAGCTTGACTTATGTGGAGAAATTCGGTCAGGATTGGAGTTGGGAATTTATTCATGTTTAGATACTCCAAATGTCTCGGCTTAGGGAGAGGATGATTCAAAATTTCCCGTTCCAGATGGGCAACACTATACCTCTTATTCCTGAGGTTACTATAGTACATCATGTTGAGTCCTTTAATATTTGGCATCATATCCAGCCACTCGCATAATTGAAAGTAGTAGTCTTCCCGGCATCCGAATTTGTCTTCAAGATAAATTGTGCAGTACCAAATGTGAGATCCATATTTGATTAACAAGTTAGAAATATCATTACAAAAGTGTTTCCAATATAGTGGACTGCTGGTGTTCCGCCCCGGATGAAATAAAGTGTCATTGAATGTCACCCTTCTTCCAAGAAATGGATTTTTCCAAGATGATGCGTATCCAAAATAGTGGGATTTATCAAAATGTTCAAGAAACTCTGAGATTCCTGATCTGTTGTGCAACGGGAAAGTGACATTAGCAATTTTTATCCCATCAAATGCGTATTGTGAAGCATTCTCTTCAGCATTAATGCTTTTGCAGGAATTGTGAGACTCGGCGAGATTTTCAATGGATTGATTCCATGACCGACAAACCAAACGACAAGTTGGGATTATATCACTTATGAAATCCTTAGACGAATTCCATTTTGATATCATCACATTAAAAACTTTTGGAAACAAAAACTTGGTAGCTCGGGGTGTCAGTAGCTCATGAAAGAAGGGTGACGTATTGGCCAGATTCAAGAGGTCAGTAGAATCCGATACTTTATTCAAAATGAGGAGCCATACCTGCAACGAAATGTTAAAAAACATTATGAATTTTCACTCAAACCTTTTACTTCAAAATTATTATAATATGCATATGGCTTCTTAAAACTCATATCTTACCTCTTCCGGAAATATGTCTAAAAGATGACTAGTCACATTTTTTGCATTTGTGTCACATCCTGAATGCAACACCACATTAGAGTCTTTATCCATAATATATAAATGTTTTTCCTCACAACAACTATCAAATTCTTAAAGCAACAACTAAAAAACTCCTTTTGTTGCTCTGTGTAATGATTCTGCATGTTTGCTGAAGATAAATTCTATTTTATGACTTTTATCAGCACTAGTTCAAAAACGAAAATATCGATTCCATAAATATACATTACGATCAGTTTAATCCATGACTGCCTTCGATCCAGTGCTATTGCTACTCATGTGACAATAAACTAGGAGATGTACGTAATTATCTGCAGCGTACCTATTCACATTTCTATTTGTAGAGAATTGAGCATCAATGTCTGAAAATAGCATATTATATGATAACATGAAATTAAGATGCCAGATGCAAGGAGGAGGACAATATTATTAGAGCGTGTTCGTGTTCACTCATAGCATAGTAATTTACAGCATTTCATAACATATTCACTCTTATACGAGCAACCTTATACATACTTTCATTTTCTTATAACCAAGGTAAGCGACCTTGTCCATCGACCATCACCCCAACTCACAACCTAAATCCATAAGCATAGCATTACACAAAATCTTCTGGAGTACGCATTTAAGTGAAAAGAAAAGACAACTTTTGTGTTCTTCAAGGTCATTTCTGATAGTGCTTCTACAAGCATTCTAAGATTCTGTAAATTTATGCACGAATGCGTGCTATTAAAGTTGTGAGCATTTGCACCACGACAATAGCCCTCTAGAAAGGAAGGTATTAGTGGAATACCCAGTCTCCAAAAAATCTAAATGCAGAATCTTCAATGGAAAAATAAACTTTTCTGTGTCTATTGACTGGATTTGGTATATGATATTTTTGCTGTGACGTTTCATGCAACTCACTGAGTCTAGAGCTGGTAAAATTGCAAATTGTACAAATTGCTACGGGGTATTCAACTTGTAAGCGCTTTTGTGAAATCAGCTTTAATCATTTAATGAACTTGGTTATGGTTATGTATAAATAATTGCTACAAATAGATTTTAAATTGTGGATGCCTGATAAAATGAATTGAAGGCAATCCAAGCAATATTAATGAGAGTAAGTCCTGGGGTCGAAAAAACCTCCCAAGTCGCGAGTTTCATAAATAACACATTGTTCGCTTGATCATTTTTCTATTAGAAAATATTACGGGAAATCATAAATACTGTGTTCTCTTTAAACATGTTGAATTGCAGAACTAACTCCCTTTTAATTTATGCTTCATCTAATCGCCTTTAACCCAACAAAATATGAACCTTGGTCCAGTTTACTGTCTGCTGTTTATACCTATGTGCTGGTTATCATCTTGTGTCAATGATTAAGTACTATTTGTTCAAAATTTTAAATTATGATGACTTATAATAAGAGCTCCAGTTTGGTTTTATAATTTGACATGATAATTGGGGTATAAATTGTCAAGCCATAAAACTAGGCTTAACCAGTACACACATACATATAATGCTACAGTAATCACAACTTTAATACATTTGACATTTTAGTTCAAACTTAAATGTCAATTGTCAAGGAAATCAGACCTAATAAGACAGGAAGTTATAGCATAATTTTATGTTTAGCCAACCAAATTTACGAAGTTTTCGAGTTTTGTGATATGCTGGTCAGGAAACAAACATGATTTTTCTTATTATTGATGGAAAATTTCTCCTTAAGCTCCAGTCAGTCATAAACTCTCGAGAATCCCAGGCGTAGTAATTCAGTTACGTCTTATTACTTATTGGCATATATCTAATAAATAATCATGCCGACCAGTTTGGTTATCTGTACAATTCATTTTAACCACTTCATGAATCAGCACACCTTTCCCTACTTCATTTCATGGGATCCAAAACAATTCTGTTGGATTTTCACAGAGAGGAACACAGAAATATTATCGCATTTCTATATAGCAACGATTGCCAGGCTAACATTTTTACTTGCGAGTATAATAAACATATTTGTATTGCATCCTGGAGATCTTCTGCTTCTATCGCAGATTCTTGTCTGTGGCATTTCTGCGATTGTTGTTTTGATGACGCTATTTTGTGATTTGCTAATTCAACTATATGGCAAAGAATGGGTGCGAGTTACTACATGGATATTTCTTAAAGATGGCATTCCAAAGGAACTAAAGAAAGTTCATTTTTCTACTCCTCAAAAGTGTCTGGAAATTATTTACTATGGTAATTATTTGTTTGCTAAATATTTTACCAGTATGTGACGTATAAGCTTAATAATTCGTAGAAATTTTTTATTAACAGAAATATGCAGTATACTTAAAGGGAACAAAAAGCTTGACCCCATTGGAGTTCATTGCTTGACCGTTCTTATTTCTTACTCCATATTCGCATATTTCTCAGCTCTTATCATGTTACTAGGCAACTGGGAACCCTTCTATTTGGCTATATCGTCGACATTTTTTGAATCATGGAATTTTACAAATAGTCAGCTACTTACTGCAGTTATTGTTTTATTCTTTAAACTATTAGGTTTCCTTATTTCACTAGCAGCAACTCAGTGTGTTGGCGTTGTGATGCGCAATTTTGTACTTCTTACTGCAGGAATGGGTGGGTCCTTTCTTGATCTACTTATTCAACTACAGGAAGCACCATTGGCAATGCAAAAGTTGGGAATGTATAGGACGTTATTTATTTCATTTAAAATTATCCGTAATTTGGCAGACAAAATCGTAACGTTTTTTATGGCGGTTGCCATGATGATTATTGTTGTGGGTTCGCTAACAAATGTTCATGCACTTAATGTAAACGATAAATTGATGAGTTTTCATGTAACTTTTGTAACGAGTTTTATAATTTGTATTGCCGAGTTTATTTACAAAATTGGCGGGATGTTGTTGGAAACTAGTGAAAATATTATTTGGAAATGGAGGTCATCTGCTCGTGGCAAATTGAGAAGAGGTGGTAGCTTCCTTAGAAGGAGTGCTTATTCATGTCAGCCTATAATGTTAAGGATTAGAATGATTGGTAAGATTATCAACAGGAAAATGAAAATGGAGTATTTGAACTCGGCTTTGAATAATGTTGCAACCGCTGTTATTGTTTTTGGTAATATCAGGTAAAGAATCGATTTATAGATATGATATAGCAAAAGCAGATTATTTAAATTCCTTATTAGATAAACGCCAGTACCAGTTTGTAGCTATTCAATACGACTCTGCTCTTTCCACAGTTAATTATGTGAGGTTGGTGAGGTACCCTTGTGCTCCTATTGTTTACAATACAAATTACATAAACTGTTTGAATATTCTTTAGGCAAGTAAGTTATAATATGCTTTCTAATTCGAAAGTATGCACTCAAGTCTAATTACTAGTTTACAATTGTCTAGTTGTACCAGAGTGGTTTAGATAAAAATGTGAGCAGATTGTATTCCTTAGCTAAAAACATTTTTAGGGTTGCACCATTTAAGAAAACTCTTGTAAAAACTATTAATGATGAGCCCGCAAGTACTAATGAGGTTTGTGGGCGTATGACTGATTTCCTATTCAAATGTAGTAGCTATAAAATCATGCCTACATTCTTCAGCTTACATAAAAATCTTTGGAACGAATATAATTAATTATGTAGAATCTATAAATATACCGCGATGCCTTAGAACGAATGTAACAAGTTGTTTAGCTGTTGTGAGAAAATGGAAATGAATATTTAGTTTTTGAGACTTCACTAGCTAACAAAACAAATGTAAGTTTGAAGATGCATATGGATTTTAGAAATTTGTATAATATTACGTTGTAAATTTTCATAATTTAACCCAAAGTGGAATTGACTGAAAGTGTATTTTTATTTTCGCAAATTATAATGTACAAATTTTCAAACTATATCCCCGCACGGTTTTGCTTGTTTTTGCAAAAGCAATTCATTGATTGAATTCTTCGCTCCCTGAGAGCGAAAAGCACAATGAACATTTTACCACATGCATCCTGTAATTAATTTGTGTGATCCGAATAATGTAAAGCAGAGTACATGGATACCATTTTATGAAAAACAACGATTTTCTCAAGGTCCCAGCCTTAAATAATACGTACTATCGTTAGAAGATATTGACCGGATGAAGAGGGAAAAAAATATTTTTAGTTGTCAATCAATCGACATTGACACTAGAACTTGTGAGTCTCATATTGTATTATATTCAAAAAGGTTTACCACAAATATATTTAATAACTAAAACAATTTCTATCTTTCAGTACAAGTCAAACTGCCGTCTAAATATCAGTACTATAATTAAGCGTCCAATAGGCATTATATATCGCTGAACTATGAAAACCCTTTATTTAGTACGATTTTTAGTGTTTTTGGCTCAGAATTTAGCATTTACTTTGGGAGAAAATCAGGTAATCAAATTGAAAATTCTAAATAAAATTGGTTTACTCATTTTATAGGCCATCAACGTACCAAAGCTTTCACTCATGTTGGAGCTTCAGCACTGTTATGATTTCTTGTCACTGCAAGAAAGTTATAGAACCCTATTTTATGAAACTCTTCAGCGCATAATTTATGATTTGACCTTGCTTGCACAAGATATATATAGTCGAGGGGCTGATGTAATATTTAAAGAGTTTTAAGATAATATAGTTGGTTGTGAGCAATACATGAAGCTAAAACACCCAGTGTATCTTAAATCTCCGATTTACATTAAAATCACGGGCTGTAGCAATAACTCACCTGGGTACATTGAGCTCGCAGAGATTGTACGATTTTGGGAAGTGATGAATGCCTGGGCAGAGGAAAATAACCGTTTGGTTAGTATGGACGGTGCATTTGAAAAGCTTCTGTGTAATAGCTCACAAAAGAATTCAATATGCAATACAAACCAGGCTTACACCTCATCCGGCGGATGTGACTGCGGTTTATGGAAATTATTAAGGATTCAAAGCGACAAAAAGGAGCTATCGTTTGAGGATATAAAAACTGGTAAAAATTCTAATGAACATAATTAGCTGCTTCAAGAAACCGCAAGCTTCTCATGATGAAAAGCACAACTATAAATTTTCCATTTGTATTTATTTAGCCACACAGAAATCATACGAGAACCAAAACATTGGGAAGGTTAAAGCTAAAAATTACGAAGAAAATACATGTCTTGATCATGACATTAACAGCATAGATGATTTTGATGCTGACGACTTAGATGAACCGGAAGATGAAATCGGTTCCAAACAACTTGTAACGATTGAATATAAAGATCTTGAATTCATTTTGAAAAATTGGGATGACCTTCAGTACCAGGCGAATTCAAATGAAGAAACATTCTTTCACAAATTTGCAAGATTTCTCGTGATCTTTAAATCTGGCAATGGTAATTGCATAAATCTTAGATAACCAATTTTCCAGCAAAATTCTTATACTTTAAAAGCTTTCCGTATCTCCACTAATTTTTGTAGCGGTTTTCATATTATTTTTTCCATCAATTTAGGAAAAAATCTTCCGGACATTACAAACCTGTTCTATATTGTAACTCAATCCAACTTGAAACAAAGCAGACATAAAAAATCGATAAGTTTATGGGTAGCGATATCTCCTTTAGAACTTTCACAAAATATCAAAAATATTTTAGGACTGATCCATTCAGCAAACTTAGAATTTAACCATACTGTTTCAACTATTCTTCTTAACTATGATTCTCTACTGTTGACAAAATTTACTCTACCTGAGGTTAATGCAAAAATAGCAATTTTAAAAACTGAAGTGAGAAAACACTCAAAACAAAAACTTCACACAGGAATCATTATTGGTCAACAAAACTGTTTGGGAGAATATGAAAGGCTTCATAAATTAAAGCTATCTAGAACTGATCAGGTAGTATTAATATCAAATAGAGCTACAGATGGTAGTTCTAAATTTAGCTATGAAGAATTTTTGTCTATGACTACATATTCTTTCAAATGTTTTCAAACTCAATATCTTCTAATTGGAAACCCGTCAGTAGAAGGTACCAAAACAATTTTATTCGACTTTGACACTGGCACTTATACGTACAAAGGTGAACCCGATATGGAGGGAGATGGACTTTCTCAGAAAATGCAAAGGCTTATTAAATTATCTCTAGAATCATCAAAAAGAGGATATGAAATTTTAAGATCTGAGCGGATCGTTCATGTAAATCATTCAGCACAAATATCCAATAATATATCTAATCAATGGCCATATAATTTAACTTGGTTGAAGCGTCCAAGCCAATTTAATGCATCTTTATTTGGTGTTTCGATATATTGCCAAGAATATGAAAGCGATTTACTAGAAAATATTCAAAGTCGATTGTCAAATTTTAATAATCTTGTAGTTCAGACACGTATTGGTAACGATACTAGTTTATGCAATTTAAAAGACTTTGTGTTAACTATTGCCACACGTAAACTCCAACAAATTTCTATCGCTGTAAATCTAGTTGACGATTATAACACAAGTAGACAATCTGTTATTAATGCATTCATTGCATCAAACGCTGTAAGCAATGTATACGTTGGCCGCATAAATGCTGTTTGGCTATAAGTTCGTATCGTATCGTATCGTAAGTTGGTCGAACTGTTTTACAAAGGAAAGTACATGCATTATTCCCACATCCTTAACAAATACGATAGTTAGAGAAGAAAGGAACCAGATTCTAAAAAGTAAAGCAGGAAGTCTTGTGTCAATTCTTCAAGAAATTAATGAAGAATCCTTATTATATGATGAAGTCAAAGGAAAGGTGAGTATTTCGGTATTTTTAAAGCTTTAATGCAGTTTTTCAAATTAATAAAGTATGTTTTGTCAATTTAGAAGTAATCTGTGGCTCCACACCTTGGTGTTATATGGGAACCAAAATTTTGTTTAAATATGGTAGCCTTGATAAGCCTGCAAAGTACCTATCTTAAGGACATTGACTTTGGAAGGTGGTTATTTAAAAGTGTAGATATTCACATTATAAAAGTTCTTGTAACTAAACATGACATAGTTAAAAATGGCCCAGAAACAACAATATTGACCATAATGCAAGATTTTTCAAAATGTGAGCCTTGGATAGAATCAACCTACTCACCAAGAAAGCATTACCTGAAGATTCCTGTCTACATTAAGCTAACTGGCTGTTCCACAAACACTACAGATTTAACAGAACAAACGAAAATAATTGCATTTTGGGAAAAACTAAATAGCTGCGCAATATACAATAATCGAACAGTAATTATGGATACGTCATTTAAGTTTGATAAGCCTGAAGATGCTTCGTGTGATATAAACACAGCGTACCTTCCATCTGGAGAATGTGATTGTGGTTGGTGAACGGTTAACGGCAACAGCACATCAAATCTCCTTGACAACCAGATTTCGGTAGAAGATGCCAAGACAAGTAATGTAGCAATTACAATAATTCAATAATATTTCGGTATAGTGATTTAAAATAAGCAACTATTCATGCTTTGTCATTCTTCGGATTTTAGTTGGATTGAAACTTTATACCAAAATGCATGGGAATGCAAACGAGTCCCCCACCACAAAAGAAACCACAACAAATATTTGGATAGTCATACTTATACCACTGACACTGATAACTGTATTGCTTTGTCCTCTCATTTTCTATATGAAAGCTCGCAAAAAATCAGAAACCACTATACTACCTGTAATCGAGGTACAAAAGTTTTTTAAAGGAAATTCACAAATGGAGGAACACTCCAACAATTTTGCATGTTTAGATGGCATTGAAAGAGTAGAAAATCAACCTTACAAACGGGAAGTCTATGAGATAATGTTTTCATCATTTAAGATTGGTGATTTTTATTGATATATCTAGTTTTAAATAGAGTTACATAATATTGCATATTGTATTTAACTTTCAAATCTTAGAGCATTTATGATTCCCTTACTAGATTATAAAGATCGACTTTATGACAGTCAGTTCAGTTCAGTATGCCGAGGCTTCATTAAACGACATGACCTAACAGTGGATGCTGCTGTAAAAATCATTGAGAAAATTCATACTGCACAGATTTCAGCAGTACGTCAGGATCTTAAAAGTTTGTTATCGGAGATCAAGATGCTGTCATATATCGGGGATAATGAACACATAATCAAGTTGCTGGGGGCCCACACTAGTAAAATAGATACTGGCAAGGTTTACGTTTTTATGGAATATTGTAGTCTTGGATCGTTACACAAATA
>JAQIXW010003445.1:0-13158 GCA_034700685.1 Willowsia buskii | reverse complement strand
TCTTGGAGAAAAAGAAATCTGGTTATTCCCCTAGAACAAGTAGAAATGCTTGTGCTACTGTGGCAGTTTCTCTACTCAAGACGTCCCCGAAGCCCGAGAAAAAAAGATGAGAAAATAGCTGTCACTGTCGCCAAGTTTCATTATGAAACGCCAACATATAATATATATGTATGCATGTAACAACTAAGTTCTTAGGCACTTTTTTCACTACGTAAACCAACACAAGAAATCTAATGAAAACCTGTACATAATGTTTGTTTTGCGTCGTGATAATGGAATATATTACATTTGCGAGGAATTTTTCCGGCGTATGTGGCGAAGAAAACTAAGGCTGAATTTTTCTCAAGATAAGTCTTCTTGTTTTCTTTTCTTTTTTTGTTTACAGCAGGAACAAAAGTAGAAACAAACAGAAAGAGTGAACTTTCAGTGCACAGAAATCATTTATCACAGTCTGAATTATTTATGGGATTTTAGTTTTACGCAAGGGATGATAATATTTCATTAAAGCAAAAATGACAAAAAAAAACATATGAACATTTTATGAGAAGAAAACGTTCTATTCATGCAATGCCTTTTTATAGAGCACTGCAGACCATGAAATGTTTTCCAAAGGAAAAAAAATATTACTGAGATGAGAAAGGAAGAAAGCTCACGAAAGAACTGAAAATTTTTTAATGATCATTTCAAACGAATTTGATTATTCACAAAAATATTGTTCGTCACATCTCAATTAAATAGGGACATAGAAGATGACGCTATGCATATTACTGAATATGAGTAGGTAAGTTACTGTCCTACGAATATGTAACTTTTATATATTTATTTGAAGAGAAACAACATTATGGGAGCAATAATGAAATGATAATAAGTGTTCAACCGTGTACGCATATGTTATGTTTCAACTGTTCAATTTTAGGTTTCTCCAGAAATGAGTCGTCTGACACAACAATAAAAATATAAAAGAAGTCAAGAAAATAAACAAAAATAATAATAATAATGACCATCGTCATTATAACAATTTTTATGAAAGTACTATGATGAAAGTAGGAGACTGTTTTGATTTTTACTTGAATCAGTGACAACTTGCATATCACATTTATGTATATTATAAATGTAACATACCAAAAATATTACCAACTTCTGTCACCAATGAAGCTTATTGTTTGCAAACAAATGAAAGCAAAATTTTCTCCTATATTTTTTTGCTTTTTGATTTCGTCCAGCGAAGCAAAATCTTATGCCTAACATGATAGCGTACAGTTGATACTGTGAAAAATATTTGTTGGCGAATCATGCATAAACTGACACTGGTATCATAGATTTCATTCGGGGAATACAAGCACGACATAAAGTATGTAGACTACATAATCTCAATCACACATGGGCGAAATGCTAAAACTTCCGATGTCATTATCTTGAAGCAGCACAATAAGCCGTACTCCAGTTGCCGCTCCTCTTGTGCAGCGCAACAAATTAGGATAGAAAAATGAAAACTTCCTCAGCAAAAAGCACAAGTGTGGTGGTGGTAGCGGTCTTTTATGGTGATAATAATAAACAGAAATGAAGAAGACTCACAGAATATGAATTTACTTTTTTCTTCAGTACAAGAAATTATTTTTCTTATCATCAGTCGCAGCACTGGGGAGAGGACGGAATAAACATTAGAAGCGACACAAGACAGCCAGAGCCAAACAACCCCAAAAAGTTAATATGTAACATAAAGTTCCTTTATAAAACGTAGCAAAAAATGTTTATTTATTATTCGCGGAGAGAATATTATACCTATAATATTGTACAAGAGATGTGAAAAAAGCTGATGAGAAATATACGAGGAAAAAACTGTTGGAATTGAGAAAAGTCATGCTATATAGTCAACACAATGCTAATGCCACATAAAAATAGTGGAGGAAGCAAAGTTGTATTTTTGCTATCATGCAACACAACGTGTCGGTAGTTACTTTTCCGCCTTTGTCTGCTTCCACTCATAAAACAGTGCATGATGATGATGATGATTGTGGTGATCACGATCGTGCCAAGTCATTTCATGTGAGAAGTGCAAGATAATTCTTGGAGAAAGTGTAAGAGATGATAATAGAAGGCAGGCAACTTTCTACATCATACATATTCGTCATGTGATTGTGGCAAGTTTATGCGAACTTTACGTCAACGACACATGCTAGCCGTGCCATATGCCAAGGCATATTAGAGAGAATACTCGTTGTGATGTATTGGTAAAACGAATGCAACGGAGTCAAATGGAAATCCACTTTGTGCGGCAGATTGGGTGGAGAAAATATTTTTTTCTCATAAAGTCGGAAGCAAAAATAATTTAAAAATTAGTATATACCAAGTACACGCATGAGTATCATGTTCAAATATACATACTTTATACAGTATTTAGTTATTTAATAAATCTGCACCAATTGCAGTCTCAATTTTCAAATCATTAGCGTAAACGGAGGGCATTTAAAGCTGCTGCACGTTTAGAAAAATAAGAACCCAAACGAAAAAATCTTTTTAAAATCTTATTTATTTCAGAGTCAAAAGATGCAATAACTTTCTCAAGCTTTATCTTGCCTCCACATAAAGCACGCCCGGAAGGAATACCCTGTGCCACTGTGCTATGAGCGCTGAAAATAAGCCAGATGCCAGGCAGCGCATCATACGCGGGTATTAGTTTGAATTTACAGTGTTGGTATGAATTTAATACTTATATATACAACTTGAGAAAACCAACCAGTAAAAGTGCTGCTAAATTTATTTCCTAATAACGCTCAATATTATTTTCCCATAATACCAGGCTAAAAATACGATGCTACCAGAAATATGAAGTAAAGCCGCTCGTAGATATACTATTGTATGTATAGATAGTATGTTATTAATATATTATTTCATTAAAGGAGCAACTATAGAAAAGTGATGTACGTGGTATTTTATCTGCAAGCTGCTGTATTTTGGATATTCCAAAAAAACTATTTCATCTCAGCTAAAATTTATATTAAAGATATTAAAAAGTATTCCTTCAGGACATTTCAACAATTGCAAAACCAAATGAATTATGGAAAAATATCGTCTATTTTATGAGGAAATTTTTATTTTGAATCCCTCGAATAATTCAGCCTGAGTCTTGGAAATTCTAGTCATATGTGAGAAGCAACAAAATGGAATTTTAGAAAGCTGAGCGAGTATAAGTATATAGAGAGAGATCTTTGAGGGGATTAATCTTGTATCCTTTCTCCTGTCTATCTGTCGGCCACTAAATGCAAAAAGTGATGAGGAAAACGGCGAAGATACTTGTTAAAAAATATGAACTCGTTTCTAGCATCACAACCAATTTCACGGTTTGGGTATTTCTGTATTTCGCTGACTTGCTACTGTGTACGAAGCTGATTTTTTGTGTGGATCGTCTCGATGTATGTGCGTATAATAATAACTGCTGGTTTATTATGAAATTTATTTTACGGGCAAATTTTTTCCAGTCTTCCTCTCTCACTCTGATGTTCAATTTAAAGGCACGAACGTGAGCTTGGAATAGTAAAAGCATCGTGATCACATGAAATGAGAAAAATCGATGATAAAAAGATACTAAAAATGTTTCTCATTTTATCAAAGAGACGTTTCACCATGAATCTATAAATTGCTTCGCATTTTCATTCGGATGTATACGGTAACTTTATTATTGCTGCAGTTAAAACTTAACCGTCGTATTCTCAACTTCAATTTCTTTCTCCGCTGGCTTCCACGAATGTATAAACATTTTTGGAATGGACCATCAATTTGTAAACTAATCTAGATCGGTAATTTGAAAGTGACCAGCTTCAAAAATGAGTTTTCCCCTGAACTTTACGGAATGATGTATTTCTAGGGTTGTGGCTTTGGCTTTACATATTGAAATGAAACTTACTATCACTAACTTGTAGAATAAGTGTGTTATAGTAAATACATGTAGATAATGCATATTGACTAGTAAGATATTATGTATATGAAAGATAGTGAAGAATCAAGAGTCCATTTCTACTGCTATTTGTAAGAATATACACGTCTGAGCACACATGGTGCCCACTTCAGGGTTTAAATGTGCTAACGTTTTAATGCACTTGGACCTATCCTATTTTTCTCGTGAAGTTTTTTATGAACTCATGATTCAAGCATAACATGAATATACAGTACCAGAGGGATTGAAGGAAAGAGAAAAAAGGAACAAACGAAATGAGATTCAGTGGCGATTTCGTTTTTATTGCTCCATCGACTTTTGCATTCATTCACTCCCTTGTCCCTATTGATTTTCTCACTTTTGCTTTATGATGCTCTTCTCCTGTTGTGACATGGATGGATGCATAGGGATGTAAATCTGGAAGGGGATATATGAATGGAATGAAGATGATGTAGATTTTTGGTGGAACAAGTGTGAATATTATGTAACATCTCGAGTCGAATCTCTTAAATTATTCTGACTTGGTTACCCTCTCCAGAATAATGCGAGCACTCTGTGAATGTGCTTCTCTGAGCATGCAACTTTTTTATGGAAAAACTCTAGCAGATAACGTAAAGCGGATCATACTGAATAATCAGAGTAATCATCGTCATTTCCATGATCGCATCAGTAATCATGCAACACCACTTCATTCTGTCACCAAATTATATATTGACCAGTTTGCGTGAGTGAAAGAAATGTTAGGTTTTTCTTTGCTACAATTTGATTTGCTTCTCGCTATGTATTGACAGCTCACAAAAGAGACAGCATCTGACAAAATTATATTCCCCACTTTTTATGTAAAGCGAATTTGCCTTATATCCTAGTTTATAGCTTTAGAGAGTTTTTTCTCCGTAAAATACACATTTTTATTCCAGAAAAAGAACTCAACCGCATTTCACTTCCATCTTAGCTTAAAATACTTATGTGCGCCACATCCCTGCTGTCTGCTTGTCGTTCGCCTTAACAGTGAGTGCCTTCACAGGAGTTCCCCCTCTTTCACCGCCTTCATTCCCGGAACAATTTCCCGTTCATGTCCATTGAAGAAATAAAATTCATGATGACATGACACATCTATATACTTTACATAGAGAGAATGAGTGAATAGAAAGAAGGCGAGACGGACCGGAGAATAGACTTCCTGACACGTTTGCCTTTTCATACTTATATAACAGTTAAAAGAATTTTAATGCAGATAAAGTACATTTGTGTATGTGTTCGACTGTAAGATGTGGTGAATTCCACTGAAAATGGAAAATCCATAGAATATGTTCATAAAATACGTATTTTGACAATAACTGAATCATCAGTCTCGGACACGTAGATTTAACATTAACATTTTATATTTTTAATAGTAAGACTGAGAAAACTGGTCGTCTTGTTTGAAAATGTTCGTTAGTGTATAAAACAATAACGCTTTTGATAAAAAATTTACAACTTTTTGAAAGCTCGAAGATGTGTAGATAAAAGTGAGATCTGCCTGCTAATACAACCAATCAATTAGTATAAAAACGAGAATAAGGTAGCTATCACATAGCTATCAAAGTACGAATGACTCCCATTTGTGTGACTGTAGTTTTGCAATTGTAATTTTGGGCTTGCATTTCCTTAACAATCAGGATTGAAAACAATTTAATGGGACACATTCTACAAATAAACAATAAAGCCATATTGAAAGTTTCTGATATTGAATAAACCGAACATCGAAAAGACCATGAAACGGTAAAGGGTTGAATGTAATACATATAATTAAGAGGGAACGACATAATATTCTAATATTCTATGTGTACTTGAGGTAATTTTATTTTCATTGCGAGTATATTTACAAAATTTTACTACCAAGTGAAAAAGTATTCGAATGGTATTCGAATACGTATGTTCTTGGAGTTTGTACCTCTTTAAAATAATCGTTTTCTCTCTAAATATGCTAGTCTCAGATAGACCCAATAAAAAGTTTGTAATGTGTACACATAAAACACATTTCATACATACTTTTCATCCTTCTCATGTCTATAAATGTGTTTTCAAAAAAAGACATGAAGAAAGTATAGAGCAAAAATGCAGTTTACTTCCACAAACAATCATTAGTTTTCAGTGGTTATACTTTATACGCAAGTTTTTTTTAGAAACATCAACATTTTTTGTCGTTTGTTTATATAGGAGTTGTAATAGGTTTTTACTAGTATATATATGGAAATGTGTGAGAAAATAAAAAGTACTCTAACTGATTCTGAATTCATATCAGACAGTAAAGCAATCGCGAAATATTTATTGCACACCATTTTCTTTTCTCTCCTCCGCTTTTTCCCGAATTTTCTCTGTAAAGTAAAGCCTGTATAACCTGCTACCTATCCATATGGTTATACAATAGTATACAAAATATCTCATGCTCTATTCAAACCACACACGCCGACTACACATGAAGCTGGTCCAGAAAGTGTGGTGTTCACAGAAAAGGAAGAAAATGCTAAAATGGAAACGTATATAAATTTATATTATTCGCATTTATTACTTCAAAAAATAAAACCGAGTGGTCTGAAATGTAAGTAACCAAACGAACTGGAATTGTGTGTGGATATGTAACAATCCCATTTTCCCTGAACATTGTTGTTCCTCTCCTTCTTCTTCCGTGGTAATAAGAGTAGTAGCCAAGTTTTTTATGCCTTTTATGTCTCCGAATCGTATGATGATAATGCGTCCGTCTGTATGCTTATGTGTCGTGTTTCTTCCATTGTAATTCTATATTCTCCAGGTCTCAAGTTGAATAAAGAGCGAGAGGCCGACCAAACTGGACCAGCATCACATTCGAAACGAGGAATAATATTGCATATATCTAAAGATTATTACTACTCTGAACTGAGCTGTTTTCTCATGTATGGCGAACACAAAAGAAAGTAGAATTGGTGGTACTACAATATTCTTTTTGATATTTCTATACAAATCGACGTCTGTTTTCTCCTGATATCGAAGAAAAAGTGAACGGGGGGAGGTGGAAGGCAGAAAGAAAAAAAAACGATGTAAAAATAATCTTCGAGGGACTCGCACAATTCCCTATGCTGCAGTTAAATGTAAAAGCCATATATTGTATTGCATCATAGCACCGGTGTAGCATCAGCCTCCCGTTCTCGCTCTATAACAATATTTTTGAATGCGTTGGCAGACAGCCCTCGGACAGGAAAAAATGAAGAAAAAAGATTATGATGAATCTCCCAATATATATTGGACGAGAGAAACGTCTTCATTTCTTTCTCCACTTATTTCGTGCCCTTTGTATACAAACATGACCTAACTGCAATAGAATATAAAATGCTTTCCATTTCTTCAGTTTACTTATAACAATGCCATTCATTTTGAGTTTGGGTCATTTAAATACAAGACATATTAAATATATTATGTAAAGGATGCATACATACATATACAAATTCTTTCGTTATTATGCGAAATGGCAATCTATTTTCAGTTACATATTTCACAAAAGATACCTGAATATTTATCTAACTTATTCGTGGCGCCATCAACATATTTACTGTGCTCTATACCCAATCTGGATTCAAAACATGTTCTCTTACAGGAGCTCAATTTCCATGAAAGGAAATGACACTAGTTTTATGCGGTCAGTAAATGGGAGTAAAGGTAATATGAAATGATTCCACTTGGTGTAATAATATAGCGATGGTGGCTGTAGGCTGTGTAGCAGTAGTATTTTTCAAATATGTTATTGCTGTACATTATATCTATTTCCTCTTATGTACACACACACACCTCTTATCACATATTACATCACATTACATACAACGGAATTGGAATCGCTCCTTGTAAATTGGAATTGGAAATTGGAGGAAGGAGGAAGGAGGAAAAGGCCATGTCCAGTGAGGAGAGTGGTGGTGGTCCGGCCATAAACGAGTATTATTCATGACGCATATACAATACGCCCTCATAACACATTCGTTTATTCAAGCAGCAGTGGTGATGGTGATGCCGAAGTAGTAAAAATGGAAGATCTCGAATGGAATGGAAAAGTAGGCACAATTTATATATCTCTAACTACAGATAACAGACAGTTCTGCAAAATATCCGTATGTACTTAGATATTCCAAGTTTGAATGCACGATAAGAAACCTAACCACTTTTTCATACCGCAAACCCTGGTACCTCTCTGTCTCTCTTCTCAACATTCATGCATGCAAGTTGCCAGGAGGTTGCTGATACATATTCCCCACTGGAATGGAAACCCGTTTCCACTTTGTTGGTCAAGCAAATTTGGGAAAGATTTCCCATTCGATTTCTATCTGAAGACGATAGTGTTTTTCGACCAAAATGCATTGTAATGCATTGTCCTGTTAGGTTAGCATAACGCATTATGTGAGACAGCAAGAAATATCATACCTATCTACCCACATCTCGTTATATGAAAAATATGATTGTGCTGATATATGTGGATTATGTACATACGAATTATAGTAATACCGAGAATATTCAAAAAAATAACTCAAAATTCGTTGTGATATTTGATATCACTGAGAAATCATAGAACTTTCTTACAAAGATGCAGTTTTATATATCACAGCATCTAATGGAATATATAAGCTTAAAATATCTTGTTCTTTGGTTTTCTTGGCCATTGAGAGAAGCCGTATAGTATCTACATGTTCTTCCCGATTTGTTATTTGTTTGAGAAAGATTCAGTATTTTCTCATGAAGAAAAGAAAGGGGAAAGTAGCAAAGACGCAAACAAGAAGAGGGGAAAAATGGAAAAATATGTATTATTATTTTACTAATATCATTCAAGATGTGGGCAGGAGGAAGCTGAAGAGAAATAATAATAACTAATATATTACGGAAGATGCATTCTCAAATACTTCTACGAGATTCTAAGTAGACGTTGTGGTAAGATAGACCTTTCACTCATACAAACGACTACTATAGACGATAATAGGGCAATATAACAATGGACCGGACCGATGGACGCTTCATTTCTCTACACGATACGGCATAGATGTCATCATGGATTCTCCACAAAAACCACAAAGAAAATTATTCCTGACATTATCAATATAATATAGTGCCTCTTATTAATGTAGCTACATACATATTTGATTGAACTGAATGTTATTTGGAATGAAAATATATTATGCAATATTATTAAAAGTAGTCGCTGGTATACAGTATTGAAGCACTAATGCATGTGCTAATGCATAATGAATAAAATGACTCAAAAACACATATCACATATAATTTCAGTTAAATTTGTAGTAAAGTGTGCACCACCATCGCCAAACATACGTCAATCAAGATCCTCATCAAATAATGATCGGTTGAAACGAAAGGATTTTCATAGAAAATTGAGATTTCACTTCATGCTTCCGTATCACTACCAGTTATAAAAAGACTCTACTTGGTTTTATTCGATTCCTTTTTCACTTACTCGTATGTATATCCTCATCAATTCACAATCCTGTATTCCTTCATAGTTGACTGGTTCCTGAAGTGAAATACGAAGCACAGGGAAAAGGGGAGAAAAAAGAAAGTCAAATAAGCCTTCTCATTTCTAGTCTGTCTGTCGGTCAGTCGACCTGTCTACTTATTTTTCATTTCTCTTTATCTTTCTCTCTTAAAGTATCATACGTAGGAGATGGTAAGAGGGTGTCGCATGAAAAACAAGGAGACTTATACGTATAATGCGACACGCCATACGGTATTGTTATTACAATGGAATTGGGATTTTACTTTTCCAAAGGATGTCGTTTCTCTGAAGTGGGATAAATGCGAACCATACATCTCGCAATACTTTCCTTTTTAGTTAGATAATGTTACATGCATTATCTTCGTTTTACAGGAGCAGCAGCCATCATAAGAAGATGGAAGCATGAGTAGCCCACACACATACAAATCCAAAAAATTTTATTCAACAGTACACATTATACACTATCGAAATAAATGGAAGCACTTTAACGCATGGCCCTACAGCTAAAAAGATATCTACCCAATAGCAAATAATTGTATCGAAACGGTGATGATTATATGCTTCCTTACTTTATTCTTTAGTGTTTATCATGTTGTTTAAAGCAGAATATGCAGTTGGTACGTGAAAAGAAGAAAGGATGAAAACCTGCATACTGTATAAGTAGAACCTTATAACTTATTTGCTCACTCTTTCCATTTTTTCATCACTCCATCATATCAGCTTTACCCTTGCGATATACCTATATGCATGCATTCAAGTAATACAAAGATGATGAGATCACCCACTCACTCAAGTCGGGTTTGAGTGTCACATTCGATCACAGCGAAAGGGATTCCTTTCTTTTTTTCTCTTTCCTTATTTTACACATCGGGAAAAAGATGAAACAAGCATGTGTCTCTCTTAAGATGATTGAAAAGTTTCACAAGGAGCATCACAGAAGAATAGCAATAAGCAGTAGCTTGACACGAGTACTCAGCATACCACACCATGCAACTTTCAAGCTTTCTCCTTCTTAAGTTTAACTTGAGAATGTAAAGTTTATACAAAAGGAAAATCTTGTTATGCCGGAGTGAAAGCGTGTGTCTTTCTTGAAACAAGATTTTAATACAAGAACCCACGACACGCTTCTTATATGTATATCGTCATCCTTTAGTTTTTTCCTGAATACATGATGTCATTCACTTACTCAGTTAGTCAACTAGTCAGTCACTAGACGATTTTTTACTTTCTTCCTTGGTAAAAAAAATAAGTTTCTCTACAAGAAAAAAACTTATGGATTACTTAAAGTTGTTGCTGCTTTCTTTTAGTTTGAAGTGGAATGTGTGTAATATATCAAGTCATCGCTATAACTCGTGTAGCTTCTACTTTTATTTTTATTTTTAGCCAGAAATACTTTACTCTTTCGACTGTGTTTGTTACACAAGATGAGAGTGGCATTATTATTAAATCCTGGCCCTCTCTTTTTTCTACGTCCCTTTTGTGAGCATTGTGTGATTATTTTGATGGCATCCGCTGTTGTGCTGCTTTACTTATTATTATACAGTATATATGTATGCCTTTTGCTTCTTATCCCCCTTTCTAGTAGTTCATGGTAGTTAGTTTAAGTAAGTAGGAGAGGAGAAGAGCTTTCATTCAGCTTTTGCCTTTCCCTATAATATAAAGCTTTTAGAATATATATCGTCTTCGTATGCTGTGCAAACTGTCTACTTGTTTCCTGCTGTATTTTTTATATGTGTTTGTGTGCTGTGAAGTCAACTTAAAGCTGAATAGGATTAGTAGTCTTTTATCTCTTGTTATGCACAACTTTCCTTTTTCGACTTTATTAGCAGTTGACCAGGCTGAATGCTGATAGGATGAATGTACACAACAGAACGAGGACGAAGAAGAAGAGGACGATGAGCTTATGTGCAAGTTTCTTCCTTCTCTCTTTGCTCTGGCCGCTCTTTCACTCTAATACTACTTATTTAGTCAGTCAGCCAGTAAGCTTGAAGGATAGCAAACAAAATTACTACCTTCTCTTCTCTCTCAGTCTTATCATCGTCTACCCCAAAAAAAGTTTCTTCTCTTTTGACCGGATTGTCTTTCTGAATTTTACTGTTGCCTTTCTCCTCAACAAACTTAAGCTTTGAAATAAAGTCTGGACAACAACAGGCCAAACGATACCAAAATGACATCAAAGGAATTCAAGACCATTATTGGAACATATAGAAGAGTACGCGGATAATATACAAAAGCAAACAATGAGATGCGAACAGAATAAGGACGAGATGCAAAAGAGAGAGAGAGCGAGTCAAAGATTGGATTGGCTAACAAGAAGTGGACTTATTGGAGCTGGGGTTGACTATGCGTTGCTGTAAATTGAAATGGAAAGCATCACTTCTTCAAAGTCAATGATGCCATGACTTTACAAAAAAATCTATGAAGTCGTGATGTCCCTTTCCATGTAGCATTATCTAATGGTAAACTCCCTTCACCATTTTAGAACCGATCTTTCTCCTGATTTCATTGCAACAAGAATAAAAGTAAACATCAGAATAGAAATTCCTTCTTTGACAAATAAATGACTAGATTATTTTGTTAATCATGTTTACAGAACTAGGTGGTGTTTTCTCGGAACAGTCAAACATATATATTTTTATTTTTTCTACTACACATACGCCTTTTGCTTCAGGGAAAATCTAATTTAACTTTGAAAGGAATCTCATCGAAAAAATATCCCATTTTTAGTAGGAAACGCCGAAGGATATAAAGAGAGTATAAGCTTTCACTTGGAAGATGATCATGCCATACGTGTACAGTATCAATTCCTCAACTTTTGTCATTTTACTTGAAAATATTATTACTCCACGAAAAAGAAAGTAACCGACAGGACAGGAAGATGAGCGGATACGATACATGATAATAATAAATAAATGACCACTTGCTCTAGCTGAGAGGCTGTCCATCAGCATTCATGTCTATCCGGATTCTTTTTAAAAGATATGCAATGCTGCATACATATTTTCTAACATTCCTTGCCTTTGTGCCGAAAAAAGTTGGAAAACTAAAACCCCTCGGGTTTTAACAATCATCCCTCCTACTTCCCATACAAAAACAACGGTAGCCACTCGTGACCATTTCCACCCCTCACTCCTTTTACCATGTATTCATGCATCATATCAACGGAGAAGCATAAAGCGTCAGGAATGAAGATTCAAGGGTTAAAAGTCTGTGTTGCTCAAGATGTACACATTTTTTGGGGAAAAGGGAGAACAGCTAATGCGTCTTTGATCATTCTTATACACAAAAGGCGCAACCAAAATGTTTTTTTTTGTATCATATGTGTGAATACTTTCCTATATTTATGAATTTATGTATGTGTAGCGTCCCTCTGATGCTTTCCCCCACAGGATACATTCAAAAATTTAGGGTTGAATAATCCTTGCTTGGTTGATTCAGTCAGGAAAACAATAATGATGATGATGATGATGCGTGCTTGATGACGATAATGTTTTTGTTCAAGCTTCATAATCGTACTGAGCAACAGTCCCGAGTGTGTTTATGTTTATTCATGGCAAAGAGGTATAAGTACACGAATTTCTGGTGCATAGGCATACTATTTATGTTCTGTTGCAGATTCAAGGGTGCTCTTTACTGAGATGATTTGTATGTATGTATGTAATTTGGGAAGGAAATGAATTTGAATAATATTCAAATTCACCCCAGCCGACTAACACCATTG
>JAQIXW010003444.1:0-13160 GCA_034700685.1 Willowsia buskii | reverse complement strand
GATGAATTGATTGCGATGAAATGATTGCGATGAACTGATGGCGATGAAATGATTGCGATTAATTATCCGGGATTCGTAAAGATACATATTATTATATGTTATATAGCATGTACCTTATGATCCATTTATGAGTAAAAGTTGGTCCATTGGAATAAAAAGTATGCAAGCGACCATGCAAGTTCACGTTTCTTTTCTTCCTTTCAGTTCAGACCTCATGAACACTTTGTTATTCTATGCTTATGTATTGCACTGACAGAAAAAAAGTTCATTCATTCATTTACAATGCGTGAGACAGAAACTTTTTCCCGGTATGTTTTTTTTCTCTAATTCCGAAATATTTTCTTTGTGCCTGTAGAAAGACCCATTTATAAAAAACCAAAACATTTTTGTGTCAATTCATTCGGCATTTTCCGTTCTAAATTCGTAAGTACACGGTCAAAATGTATAGGAATATAGGAAGGATATCGTTGATGCATTGAGTGAACGCTGCAACAAAAGCAAGAGTTCCTTTCCCGATTCCTTCCACTCATGTTTCTTCGCACACATACACACGCGCTTAGTGTAATCCCTTTGCAACTTTATAATATTTTGGTTTTGGCTTGAACAGTCGGAGTCACAGTAAAGTGTCTAAACAATGCGCACTAATTCTTCCGATCATACATGTATTTAGTAGCCTTGTTGGTAATTATTGAATTACAGTGAACTGATTGTAAATATGTAACTAAAAATTTTAAGAAAAGATTAACCACCTCCTATAGAAGCATGCATGCTTAAATGTTAAAGTGATTTTCTTTCGGGGTTATATGATGAATGTACCATAACAGTCCGTAACAAGCGACCGAGGTTATACATAATAATGTAAACCCTGACATATCATATCATCATGGCTTATTCGTACACAGGAAATACTGTTTTAAACTAACTGCTTTTCACTGATTGTAAATAATTCACCTGATTTATAACTGCAACACCAAACTGTGGGGACAAACGGTGTGGCGGAATCCTTTTTTAACAAAACAAAATACCCCATGTCTCGAAATCATTCAAACCATATTGCTGAAGGAAAGTACATTTTCTCTTCCTCGCTACTCAAATCAACAGTTACAACTTGCAACGGTGGGTATCTCTTTTACTTGTGGTAGCTCAATGCATACAACTTTCCTCTTTGGAAGAAAACATTGCATAACAAAAACGCATTTCCCTTTACAGTTGGGACGAAAGCACACTAAGCACATATCTTTCTCTGACAAGAAAATAAGTATAGTATGCAGTACTACCCAATAAAACCAAATTCTATTACCAACAAACAACACCACACAGAAAGCTTACTACCATCAAGAGGGTTGCAAGTTGAATAGGGAAATGAAGCAAGGAAATACGATGATGATGTGACTCATACAAAACCACCATTGCTAAGCGGAACAAACCGAGAATGTATTGAATGCATTAAAACGTCTTGTGTCACCTTACACTCCTATCACCATCTAATGCTTCAAGTCTTCTAAACCTGCATTTTGTATATACCATTTATAATATGAATTTATATTTTGAATAAGCTTATTTCCCCATACGAGTATTTTACATTCGTGTCTTTGTATAAATATGGAACCCATATAAGATCGTTGACTTCCTGAAATATAACTTCTGTGGAATGAAAAACTGTATAGAGAAGTTGATTCAGTCAGAATAAAGCCCATTTCACTGGAGAAAATATCCTTCAACACATTTTCCGTGTGTGTGGAACTGTGGAAGCATACACATCCTATGCCAACCTAGCTGCAAGCCCAGAAATGCAAAAGGAAAGCATGAAAGAGAGAACATATCTCCTGACTCTCAATGTAATATGCAGTGCGGAGCTGTATTTTATTTATATGACTGGCGCAGGAACACAAGCATCATAGGAGTATCTTGTACAAGCATCTCGTTCGCTCTCCCTCTCTCTTCCTAGATGAAGGTCAATCGAGCTCCTTTTTCAGATGGGCATTTTTTACTCTCTTTCTCTTGACTACAGACACTAGACATTGTTATACCTCATCTATTATATTATTCTCCTTTGGTCCCATCATCCACAAAACTACTATAGCTTATACTTACACATATACTTACATTCAATTCTTTTTTCCTTTCGAGATTTTTTTCTCTCTTTCCTCGTGCAAAAGTACAGTAAAAGCTATATTGAGTGGAGCTCACTTGTTTTCTCCCGGCTGACATTGGGATCCTCACCACCACCACACACATGTACGGGAAAAAAAAGTTGTGAGAGGATTGTATAAAAAATACATGCTCTTTTTATAAAAGCATATAATACATTGAGTGAAACAGGGAAAGAATAAAAAGGAGATCTAGTATACCTATATATAAAAAGCATTGAAAGATATCCTGAGTATACGGTAAAGTTGTATTCTCTTATAGAAGAAATTTTCCGGATTCAGTTTGTTATTTTTGGTGTTGGCTGGCTGGATGTACCCGTTGCACTCATCGCAATATCACGATTTTTTCTCTCGCACTTTTTCCACACACAAACTGATTCTTTCTGATCATCGTGAAAGCTGTTGTCAGCAACGTTATGAGCATATTGGTATTGTTTTATACTTCCATAATATTTTAAAAAGTGCTTGCTCATTTTAGAGTGTGTATTAAATATTCGAATGAAATGACAGTGTGTGATGTGATAGTCGGTGGTGAAGCAGTGGAGGCATAAATCGTACAAAAAATTTTTTTGTGGACAAAAAACTGACAATTCTTAAATAGTGGTGTGTAATACACTTGGTGGATTGCCAATGTTTTGCAATCATGTAATAAATCTTCCGTCGCGTGGCACAGGTTGTGCTTTATGACATAGTTGGTGAAAGTTGTGAAAGCTATGTGGTTCTTTTCTCTTTCTCTCAAGTAAATGTGTGTATTTGTTTCAGTGAATACTTTTCACAGATAGACCAGTGCTATTTATTACATTTTTGTGAACTATGATCGGAGTCATATGTTTCATTTGTCAGCAATACTCAGAGAAAGCAGTTAAATAAGTATATGCTGGTAGTGCATTGTTCACTAAGCAAAAACACGGCTATGTTATACATCTTTTAGTCACACAAAAAGTTTGACATCAAGCTGTGGAAAGGAGCCCATGCAAGACTCGTACATCATAGTTGACAGATGTAATGACATGTTGTCCAAAATTAACTGATTTTTAAGTGTCAGGCTCGGCCGAAATTGTGTAAAGTGAGGGAAAATAATTGCCTTTGTTCTGCTGACGAAAGTTCTACCACCGTCGTCGGTAAGATACTAAACATATGTATACATTACATATATTTGAAACATTCAACTCTTTTTAGATAGAGTGGTTTATGATGTGCGTTCAAGCATTGATTTTTGTTTGACAAAGCGACTAGTGACTTACCGGACCTGACTTACCATGGACAAACGCAAATAGATTGACATACTAGATATTATCATATTTATAATACCCAGATATTCATAAAATTGGTATGTTTAAAAGGCTCATAGTCTGACTTTAATTGTATTCGGAAGGCATACTTTATGTGTTCAAGCTCAAATGTTCCTAGTTTCAAATATTTTAAAACTGAAATTCTCGTTGGTACTACTAATACATCATCATCATTTTCGGCATCATTGATAGAAAAATATAAATAAAATGCCAAATGCCCTGTCTATAAACGGTATGTAGATGATTTGAGGAAAAGAAACGTCTCATGATTGAGGCAGATTGAAATCTTAATGTATATGTATGACTTTTTTTAACTATTAGGAGGCTTAAATAGCTAGTACTGCAAATAAGAACAACTAACAAGATGAAGCTTGAATTGACCATGATATTTATTGATGAAGTTACTTATTCTAAATATGATTCGGTAATATTGCCTTGGATCTTGATAGGGGTAATTTCTTATGTATAATTTGAGCATGTTAGGACTCGGGTTATAAACCAAATCATAACGTAAAATAACGCAAAAGATGTTTGTTTTTCCTCAATATTATAAAAATAATTTTCACTGCGTGCGAAAACAAAAAAAGATTTATTTGAAAAGTCAAAAATCCTTGCTACATTCCATAAGAAAATCTAGAAAAGCGTATTTGAGCATGAGCAAAGCCGAATGAGTTGCATTTATGGTGGTAAGAGAGCAATACTTGCGAACGAGTGGTAAAAAGAATGAGGGAGAAAAGAGAACTCACTTTTGTGTTCGCTTAAGTGTACACAATGCTCTCAGAACGCCAAGAAATGTGTGGCGCCAGGAGTCTGTGATGAAGACCGAGATGATGACACATTACATGAGAACAGAGCTAAGAGCAGGGAGGCAAATACTCTTGAAGCCGTTGCTGCTTTTGCCGTTCATGTCTGCTATTTGTCTCCAGCATTTAGTATTTTAAAGCTATCTCTGCGGCATCTACGTTTTTGTTTTATTTGTATTAATTTAGCTTACCCAGTCTACCAGTACTCGTATGCTAGTTGTTTCTGTTTGTAACTTGCACCGGTAAATTTGGCTACATACAAATTCACTTTTCCAGGGAAGATTATGTTGATTATTAGCAAATATTGATGTCATTTTATATTTTTGATTCATTACACATTAAATATTATTACAACGGTTGTTTGAATGATTAAAGCTAGCATAAAAGTTTGAATTTTAGAGCTGGCACATGAGTCTATGTTATGTTGAAACTTCAAGTTCGAAATATAAAAAAGAGGAGAGCATGTAGAATCATTCCAAAGATCGGTCTTATTGGGAGAGAATTGGCAGTAAATTAATTTGATAATTTGTAAATAAAATAAAAAAATACGCAGTAGTTAAGCATTAGCCGTGACTGCTTTATACTCCACATACAATGAGATGTCCCTGGGAGTAAAAACAGCAATCCAGGCGTTAGCCATTTTTTTCCATTTTAGTTTAAATGCGAAACAGCATGCACATTGTAGTCCATCCATCGCCAGTGCTAGTTGAGCTAGTGCAGTGCCCACTATTCTGTAGTTTGAGCTGAGCATTATTTTATCATATAAAAAACACACACATGATGATACCCATATAAAGAGGAGTTTTCTGTGTGTGGTAGTCATCCTTTTTAGAAATAAGTTTACAACAGTGATCAAAATCCGGAACAAAGGGAGAGGACACCTAGAGCGAAGAGCTCCCATAAATCATGACTATGAGATTGACACAGATGCAGACATTCATTGTAAAGGAATGTCATGGGGCTGGTGATGTATGTTTCTTTAGGATATTTTTCTTGCCGCTTCCCTCGTTTTCACTTGCTCGTTCAGCTTGACTCGTCACATTTCTGCCAGCGTGGCTAAAAATGTTTTATTAGACTCTTCTCGTTTTCGGTGGTGAACCAGATTATTGTTGGTTCCTCCAAAAAAACAGAGCGTTATGTGCATCATGTACCACACCATAATGTATAAGATGTATTGAACAACTCGCGGAGACTTTCGCGGCTCAATATTTCCACTTTCATTGAATTTTTCCTTGAATGCTAGGATAATAGCAAATAATATTGAAGACGATCTTTTTTATTATTTAGTGCACACTCAAGCAACTTATACTAGAAGGAAAGGCAGCATTGATGAATAAGGTAAAACAAGAGACTGTGACCATTATTACGCTTTTTCCGGTTTCGTTTTTTGTCGCAATGCTCGGTTACACTTTTTTTATCGTGGTGATTTATTAGATTTCTCAGACTGTTGTGCATCAAAATCGAATTGTATAATATGCCAAATTACTTTTATTTGAGATACTTCATTCAATACAAATATAATCTTTCATTTTAAAATAGGAGAGTTCTTTTATCCAGACTACCTTATTGAAGTTACACTTAAGCATAGTAAATCGCTATCAAGGGCCCACCAAGAAAACTTGGGCACTTGTCGAAAAGTTTGTCATCCATTGATGGTTGTGATTCTGTAATGTCAAAATCTCTTTTGAATGAATGGTTTTTAATTGGAATGTTTTACAATGTGTTTGGTGATTGTGCGATTAAAATTTTAGATGCTGAAATTTTTGTCAATTATTATAATGATGATTTGGAAAAACCAATTGAGTTTTTCAAATGGTCAAGATCTATTATGTATATTGCTTGGAAGAACATAATAAATAACTTATTATTGATAAGTAATTGAAAACTTGCATAGTAAACTTGTATTCAGTACAGGAGCAAATTTTCGGAATTGCTAGTAGCTTAGGATCAAGACAAGAGTGAACTGGCAATGGCAATGGAAAATAAGTATTATTGTTGAGATACTTAAAAAAAATATTGCATAAAAACGATGGTCCCATGCTTCTTTAAAATCCTTCGTTCCACATATGGTGATCGGCAGAATAAATACTTTTGATCTTTAGAGAACTGACAGTGACTTTGACATTCAATCATGTCCAATTTACATACGAATAAAACGGTTCATTATCATTTTTGTTGGCATAAACGGGCATGGAGTTATTTCTTGTAACGAATCATGTCGATGAAAACATATTGTTTGAATGTGCCCAACAGCATTTAGCCTTGTGCAAATATTTACTCGTTGTGGCTGCTTAATAATGAAATGAAGTTAAACTGACCAACATCAATCTCAAAACTACAATGCGACCATAAATTGCAAAGCAACTACTTATTTTCATTATACATCATTGCGAAATGTGCTGGACTGTATTAGCCCATTCAAGTTGCTCTGAAATTGGATATTTTGTGAAGCTGATTCTTTTCAGTCGGATTCTTGGCGGTATTCATCATGCTCGCCTGTTTTTAGTTGTGACTTCAGTTACAATTACGATTATGTACTCCACTTGCATGTACCTGAAATCTGAAAAACGAATAGACTATATGTTCATCCATCATTCATTCGGACAGAAAAAAATCATTCAAATATTTGATTAGATATCTTTTACATTACTTAGACATTAGCTTTAGTCCGATACTGAGAAAAGTTGCAAAATGTTGGTGGGGTAGTGATACATACTATATGAGTCATCATGTATTCATGTCACTTTTCCTGTGATTATTATCCGCATCATTCGTCTGCTCTTTTAGTATTAATAAACATTAAAAATGTAATTCGCAACAATAAAAAGAATGTATAATATGGTATGGCATGAAACACGTAAAGTTAAGCAATGTGATGTGGGTTTTATGAGTTTTACAAAGTCAAACGTATTTCACACAATTTATAATGTATCAATATAAGTCTTATGTGGTAATTTCTCCTCGTACATTATTACATACATGAACCTATGCATTATAATAAACGAAGAAATTAAATGCTTTACAATTTGTAGTGTGCATTTTGATATTGAATTGCCCTTGCCTCAGGCGTTGCATTATTTTGCAATGTTCGTTTATGACAGCAGCGGTGGCAGGCTTGAAGGAATCAGAGCACTGGAGAGCCAAAGTAACTAGAGTCAAAAACTTTGTGGTGATTTAATCAATCTTTCAAGGTGTCGACTAACTCATATACCTTATCATAATAATTATCGCCATTACTGCTTTTTAAATTCAATTTTTTTTCAATTATTGATAGTAGTAGAAGTGTATACTGCAGAGGATTTGAGCCTTATAACATGACGATATAAATATAGATGGATAACTGTGACATTGAGCTATGCAACACGTCTCGTCAAGAAAAGAAGATACTACAAATTTTTCCCATTTGTGTTTTTTACTCCTTTTTGGGAAACGTCAAAATTTGGATTGAATAATCAAAAACTGGTACATTGGTGCTCTTGCTGGTTGTAAATTGATCAGCAGTTTGATAAATCATAGCTGTGTATTTTTTTCGTAAATCGATTGTTACATTCCTTGTATTCGTTGTTTATACACACTTTATTTAGGTATCTATTTACAATAAAACAAGTGAATGTATGCATGATAAAACCCTTAGGTTGCGTAAGTCTTAACTGGTGACCAATGATAAATGAAACCATATTACGATTATGAATTTGATTTTAAGACTAGAAATAACTCGTACTAATTTTCATTTAAATAAAATGAGCAGATATTTTTCTTGATGGACGAGGGCAGTATACTTTCCTCCATGAAAAGTTTGAGCTTGTGATATACCATTGCAGTTCAAAAATAGGACGACAAAAACAACATACGCATAAACACAAAGCAATTTTTTATAGCTTGATAGCATTATTATTCGATATGATGTGAATAGATGTCGCTTATAGTGAGCCTATAGTACAGTCTAGTTGTAAATTATTACTATTTTGTTTACCAGCAAGTGTCAGCATTTTTTATACCAAGTCTTTTCTTATGCAGATTTGCATGACAAATGTGAATCATCAACAGCTTGGTCATTTTAAAATCATATTAACACCCTATCCCTATAAAGTGGTTGTGTGAGGATGATGCAAGCATTAGAAATAAGTTTTGACGTGTACACTTTCTTTACCAAATGATGTTGTTTTTACGATAACCACAGTGCTTTTAAATCATTTTCAATGAAATTTTTGAAGTGAAAATGCTTGATTTTATTAGTGCCATGATGATAATGACTATCACGCATGATGTAATGAGTTTCGGAACTTGAAACAGGCAAACGCATAGCACAAAAGAGGCAGCTGAAAACATGCTACCTTTTTGAGTATGCAGATAATAGCGTCTTATGAATATTACGCGAGCTCAATAAATATTAGTGAAAAACTGTTGCTGCTGCCGCCGAAGATGGATAAGAGGCAAGCAACTAACCATCTTCATATAATGATGCTTTTTGAGCTACATACATACATCTATAAAACGTCCGTTTTACATTTACTAGTAAAAATGGGACTGGCTTATGGTGAAAAAAGTGAAAGATTTCTATCATTTTTATGACTTAATACTCAATAGAAGGGTGCATTGCATTGCTGATTTTTAAGCTCAAGGTGTTTTTGCCTTCCCATGATTTTTTTTACCTCACCTCACCTACTAGTCCTATTTTTCATCTTTGCTTGTGCTGATGCCCGTATCATAATACATAATGCCATTTTGCGAGTTATGACTGTGATGGCATGAAAGTAGTGGTGATGATGATTATGATGATATAGGCCTAGCCAGTGAGGTAATTGTGGTAGCTGCTTTTCGTACCGAGCACATAATTATGTATACATATAGTATTATTATGAAAACAATAACAATGCGTAATGCACAACAGTCCTAGAGGGACCACATCTAGAAATTTATATACTTTATATCTGCACCTGGTTTGAAAGATAGTAGGCGGTAATAATGTTCTTGTGTGTTTGATTTTCAACAAAACTTGTTTCTTCACTGGAGTTAGTGATTAGGCAAAGAGAAGCAATAAATGCAATAATAATAATGACTTGGCGAGAGTCAAGACTGGTTTTTATTTTCTTCATATATTTGCCGACAACAATTCTTCGTTTCCCCCTTTCTCTGCATGTATACCCCGAAAAGAGTACAACTTCTTCTTTGACGATTCCTCATATATTTTCGTCACCAGATCCAGAGAAAACCACCATAAGTCTAAATGATGGAGGCATATTGAACAGCGGTATATTATACTTATAATAGCTCTGTGTGTAACTTGCAGTAGCGAATTAAATTTCTTTTGTTGCGCGTTTCTTCGAGTGCTTGGTCCTCACAGAGTAAATGATGCTTTTGAGCACTTATCATTGCCACCGGACCTGGTATTATCGACGATGTCAGAGGTATAAGAAGTATAATACAAGAAGCCTTCAGTTATGTTAGACAGCTTTGACTGTCTTGAAGACTACCAATTCGAGTTCGGTTTTTCAATGCGGACTGGCTACAGCATTGGTTATATATCATTGCTGAAAGGCTCCTCAGTCAGTCAGAGTTTTATTCCCTTCGTAATGGGAATTTAATAGTCCATGTGCATTAAGTGGAATTTCATTAGGTACACAACGGAGCGCACACAACAAGGCTGTTTTCTCCACCACGTACCACAAGAGAGAGAGAACAAACATTTTTTTGTCGAGCTCGTTCCGCTAGAACAGTGCAGTTATTGTTGTATTTTCACGTCTAAATTTAAGGTTTTGTAGATACAAAGCATTTTTGATGCGGCGTCGGCGGCGGCATTTGCCCTATCATTTTTATATAACATAATTTTAAAAGTCGTTTGATCATGCAGAATAAAACAACAAACAATGCTTGAATTTATAGCTTTATTGAATTTCAAGCGTAATGTTGAGAAGAAATTAAGTTTTTGAAATAGAAGGCGCATTTCAAGAAATTACAATGATAAAATTAGCAATAAAGCTTTAAAAAGTATTCTGTGGTTCTTTCTTCTGTCTGGATAATGATCTATTCCATTAGATACTTAAAAAGTAAAGATAAAATTATCTTTGAGATGTATGTGAATAAAAAGTACGCACTGAGTGTTACGTAAAACAATACAAATTTACCATTCCACTTTATATCATGAAGGAGCTAGGGACTAAAACGATGTACTTCTGCAGTGATGGTAATCATTGATAATATCGCCTATATTAAATAAACCATATTTAACGCAAAGAAATAGTCGCAACAAGAGTCTCCATATTCAATGATTGCAGACATTTGAGTCCAAAATCCTATAAGGGTGATATAAAACTATAGTCTTTCCTTTTTCCGGAAATGTATATAAAATCCAATCAAGTAAAATGCGTTGCGCTTCCAAATGAAACACTCATGTGAGCATTGAACAGAGAAAACTGAAGATAGCAGCTCATATAGTCGTTGTCTTTAAGTCGAGTGTTCGCTTTTAAGAAACCGAGAAAACACTACACATTCATGGTTCCTTATACAGAGATAAGTGAAAAGACAAGTCAATCTGTAAGTGTAATGTTAGATGGTTTCTCAAGAGTTGGTTTTGCTTGGAAATTTGCCAACAAGTCCTTGAGAATATAGTCACATTCATCAACTGTATTGAGATGGAGTCTCTTTGAATTACATACAGATAGCAAAGAAGTCGACCATCAACGATACATGCACGATGACATATTAAAAGTGTATTGCATAGTAAAATCAAGTTAACATTGTTAATATTTTGAGGGAAAGAAAATGCATACCAAATGTACCAAAACGATTAACAACAGAAAATATTTATCCGTATATTATAAAAATAACCGTGCGAATTTGAAGCTTTCTAATAAAACTGATTATTTTGTCTATTTAGGCGTTTTCCCTTCTCTCTGACGTGCTAACTAGGTTCTTAATTTTTGGTTTGTAGCCACCAAAGTAAATCTGCCATAAGACGGTACTTACACACATGTGCAATCATCATCAGTTCTTCGTTTTGTGCAGACAATAATTGTCACTCTGCAAGTAACCACAATTTTACGCATGTCTATCGATTTCAAAGTTATGTAGTTTATTCTTTCGATTTTATTGAAATACATACATGGAACAATGTTTATAGTTTTGCTGATGCATTCCAACTGGTAGTTACCGCTTGTGACTTCACATTTTAATATAACTTTATAAGTTTTAGTGTTCATGGAGGGGTCTTTATTGTTGATCTTGGTTTACACTATGAGAGATGACACACTAGTTTAATTGCGATTTATACAAGCAAACAATGATTCTATAAAGCTTAACCCTATAACTATATGAAACTTAAAACTTTACACGTTTTGCTAGACATACGACCGATTTTGTACTAAACCACACATATTCCAGTTTTCATGCTGTCATTATGCCATGTTGATATAAGAATTATAGCATTGATTTCTGTTTAGAGCATTCAATGTTCGGCTCATATGCATGATCGACATCCAAAACATTTGAGCAGCTTTTTACTCGAAAATGTCAAACTCTCATCTACACAGAATTTCGACCATGCCATGTAGAAGCATAAATTCACCTTATTGTAACTATTATAAACTGCTAATGCTTGTATACAACTGCATCTGCTGAATATATTTTTAGGTTAAATTTACCTACTGACTGACTTCGTAGGATAGGTAAGCATTTTAGAAGCGTCAAGGGCAGCATGGTGAAAGGAATTATGCGAGTATGTAATCACAAGTGGAATACGGTTATTACTTCCACCATCCTATCAAAAGTACTTCTCATATTATGGAATGATAAAACCAAATATGCTCTCAGTAACCAGCATACAATGATCTACTCAATCACATGTATACCGAAAAGCTAGCTTCAGTTCTATGGGTTTCTCAGACTCACTATCAGAGTGCAATAGACGACGGTTTTTAACAGCAAATGAACTTGACGAACGGCTCCACTCCAGCTTCTTTAAGTTTTCTTTATCTTCTCCTGGGACCACAAAACTGTACGCATTTCTGTGTTTGCTTCTTCCATTCTGCTGTGGTTTCTGGCGTTGCTATTATTACACATTATTATATTATCATTACGATGGACATTCTCTGACTTGGACTGATGATGCTTGCTGGAAAAGTGAACAAAAGATAGTTGTGTCTTGGTACATGTGGGTACATTTATTCTTCGAAAATAGATACTGTACATGTGAATACAATTCCTATTGTTGGTTATGATGTTGGTGATGCAGTTTTAGATCATCAGCTACATCATGCTGCTCAAGAAAAAAGCTTGTCATATTATTGTATTAAAAAAGGGGGAAACTAATATACTTTTCCTTGCATATAATATCGTCTTAAAATCGTGTTATTTTGCTTCTAACATGCGTTCAGCAGTAACAAAAAACTCAAGTTGAAAACAAATGTTTTTTTTTTCCTTCACACACAAGCTTACTACTTCAGACTTTTTATACTCTGTTGCTCATTTCATCTCATTGCATTGTCCTTCACATTACAGCCATCACACATCATGCATTCACCTATATTCTAGTGATGTAGTTTTATTTACTTGCACTCTCTTCAGCCGAAAATGACGAGAGAGAAGAAGCTCATGTTTTTCTTGCTTATCCTTGTGAGTAGCAGCAGCAGTTTATTGTGTTAGTAGTGGAGCGGTGACTATTATTGTCATCATCATCATCTTCTTGCCCTGGTACGTTTATATTTTGCTGTGAAAGGATTGAGATAGTTGACAGAGTAAAAGGAGACGATTTAGATTACTTAAATGTTGCTGTTGATTCATACCGATCATACCAAAGTTGTTCGCCAAATTATCCAACGCCGCACTTTATAATTTAAACTTTACTTTTCTTAACGTGTGCAAAGAAAATATGAACCAAGCGTCTAAATAGAATGCTGCTATTTGACCCGGTTAAAACA
>JAQIXW010003443.1:0-13160 GCA_034700685.1 Willowsia buskii | reverse complement strand
TGTTGCCCACTAGAATAACACGTTTTAAACTGGGGAACCTAACACGTACCCGAATATTCCACGAAACACACCAAATTGACACGTGTTTTACTCACTCCTGGTTGGCCGGGACATATTCTCCGCGCAATATGGTGTGTTTGTCGGAAACGAGAACGAAACCACGAATACATATGAGGTTATACGCCAATTATTTTCCCACTAATTGGTTTTGGATATTTATTGATTTTTCCTGAATCCTAATTAATGTGGCCCATTTAGTTTCAAATATAGATTTATCATAAACAATTATTTAATCAACTTAACTTTATAATATTTAAAAATTTGCTTTAACACATTAATAAATTGTGTCACTGAAATTTTATATTGTAATGCTCTTACAACTAAATATGTTCTTACCATATAAAGATATTGCAGCTATTTTGATATAAAGAAGTCTTCATTGAAAATCATTGACATTGCCATTGATACTTAATTTATATAGTTGCCAACATAAATATTGCCGGAGATTAGACAACTGTCGTGGATACAATGTTGGCAGCAATTTTTTCAAACGCTGGTAATAAATTCCTAGCTGAATATATATTAGCCAGTATGACTCAATCAATAGTACAACGAAAGCTATCAGCAATCCAATCAGTAAAAGCAAAAATATAAGTTGCACGTTCCCTTGTAAAGTTGGTTTTTCGATACCTCGTTCCTTTCTAGTAAACGGAACAAACTGATTACTTCCCATTACAAACCTTTGCCATTGTTCCGGAATTCCCGAGACCAACAAACTTTTAAGTCTTGTCATTACATTTGGATGAATAAGCTTTTCCAATCTAAATACAATCGATAAACTGTTATAAGTCTCAGCACCTACATACACTTGTTTCTTTTTATTCGCAGATTCGACTTTACGACCAAACTTATTGCACAAATGATTTGGAACAACAGCTGCTGTTCTGTTACAAAACATTAGAAACTCAAGGATCATATGTTCCTCTTGTTCCATAATGATACCCTTCAAGTGCTTAAAATGTTCCCGCAACATTTTATTTGACATTTTGTTCATATTTGGCCAATTATTACGTAAAACATTTACAACTATGTCTGCTAACTGTGGATGAAGTTTTGTACTATTCATTAAAAGTTTAGGTAGAGCCTCAGCATTTTCAGATTCTTTCACAACGAACTCTTTTAAGTGTAAAATCTCAGACTGAATGTCAACTAAATTGTAGTTAGTGTCAAAAAGGTAATGATCCTCTAAGATATATTCTACAGAAATATTTGGAGGAAACTGTCCACCAAATCTTTTTGACGCATGCTTAATCATAAATAAATTAAAGTTCAAAATCTGGGTTCTAGTTAGCACAGAAAATCTATCACGGACCAATTCTGATATTTTTCTGTACGGAACAGGATCTCTGGGAGAAATTATATTGTAAACGTTTGTGTTTTTGTAAGCATTGCTAAGCACTATTGCAGCTAGCATGAACGAGAGTATCGTAATGCGGATGGTTTTGAGATTCACTAATTTATCACTAAACGGATTACCTTGTTCTAACAGACACTTTAGTGTCATTATCAATTGGTTCTCTAAATCTACAAATTTTGATCTTGCAGTAATATTTACAAAAGCTGAAACCGAAATAAGAGTAACCAACATAAATATCCACACTGCGACTTGATAAACGTTTGTTAATTCTCGAAATGCAACATTTGTCATTCCGTTTTCCCCTCCACAGCTCACAAATCTCAGTTCAGTAACAATATTTGGTACGGAGAAAGGATAAAACTTTGAGTTTCTCCTTGGCTGTTGTTCAAATGTGATTGCAGGCTGTTGAAGAAAGCCAAGGTAAGCATTTGTATGAGTCATTTGACGCTTCCCTTGCACGCATTTAGAACCAAGAAAAAAGTTAAGTGTGAAATTACGAAATATATGGAACCAAAGGGAAACAATAGCATGGGCAATTGTATCCTGAGGGTTACTAAAACTTAACTTTCCAATGTGAAAGGATTTCGAAGACTGCCAAAGGTGGTTTTTGCAGAGCGAAAAGTGATGTCGAAAGATCGAAACAGTTTTCTTTTCCATTACGCTACTTCCCAGTATGTTCCAAACGGTATCATAAATTTCCGGACGAATATGTGTTATATCGCCAACATTTTTGAAATATGGTTTCAAGTCTGGGTCTATGATCAGTCGTAGAATAGATTGGACAGAAAGAAAAGCTTCTGCTCTTTTCAATGGATATTCTGATTGGGAAAGTATTGCGACAAAATGTTCGTCATGTTTTATTAAAGGTGATGAGTCATTATCTTGCCATTGTACCCGATGAAATAGTTCATCAATCCAATGAGCTATTTCCGGTATCTTCCATTCTCGTAACTGCGCTTTTTCAAATACCAAAATATGAATTTTGCTTATTGTCGATGGTAAAAACGATATAAAAATCTTCGAGATTGCTTGTTCTACATCGTAATGAAATACTTGAGGTGGCTTTATATCGTTGTACTCAATAGGTAGAAGAAGGCTCATATGAACTTCACATCCCCAAGGTTTACTTCTTGAAGAATGTTTGAATACGTCTAGTTTGACGCACATGTGGTTGGGGCGGTCTCTATTCCACTTATCAAGTTTCATATGATAAGATGATGAAGGACAACTTGTATTTAAAGTATTCTCGCTGCCATTCCAATTTAGGATTGTTAAATTGCTATCAATACTTTTGGGTAGAGTTGCGGGCAGCCAGAGAATTGCATATTTGTAATCATCGCTACGGTATTTATAATAGTCGTTGGAAAATAATGCGGGAATTGATCTTCGAAGTAGCACTGGATATCGAAGTGGGAAAATGTCTACACCTTTAAAGTTGTCAATGAGAACGTGACAAACAGACTGAAAGCGATTGAGTTGATCCAAAATTGGGTTTAAATCGACAACTGCAGATGTAACTGGTATGTGGGTTTTGTTCACAATAAGAGGGTAGCTTCCATCATGATATGTTATGGGTTTGTTTCCAAGGGGAATGATTTCAAATGGGAAAAGACCAGAAGAGAAGTTTTGATTGTCTCCTGAAATAGTGGGAATATTTTTCACCAGTATTGCCACTTTTACGAAAATATAAATAAACAACGGCATTTTGAAAATGCTGATATATACTACAACCGTGAAAAACACAGGACTTAAAATAATATGGTAGGGAGATTTAATACAAACAAAAAATGCTTGTAAGGCTTGATGGAATGGAATATGACTTTTCAATTCTGTGTACCTCTGTTAAGGCTATTTTTTATGAGTTTTTAACTTGTCCCGAGAAATATTTATCAACCTCTAGGTAAATAAATTCGAATGGGGTCTGTAAGGAAACCATTACATTTTAATGATAGTAGTGTAGTGAGATAATATGTTAACTGCAAATATTTGTGTACTTTAAATAAATTTCAAATTGAAGCACTTTCAAATCAATCGGTTTTTAGTCTATATTTAAAAAAATACAATCAAGGAATAAAGTCTGATGCGTTTCATTCTTTTATAGACTTTTATTGGCGTTTATGAACATTTTACAACGATTTTCTTCTGAACTTTTCGGAAACTGCAGCTATATCAAGTTGCAATTCTAAGAAACAGTAACAACTTTAAAGGCGCCTACAGTATGCTTCCAAAAACTTAAAAAATGAAACCTTTCCAATAGATCCATATAACAGATATTTTGCGTTTTCAGGGGCAAAAAAATCGAAATCAATAGACTTTCATACTTGCTTGACAGTCATTTCCTCTAGATAATCAAAAGATTTATATCGAGATAAGGCAAGCATGTAAAACACTATTTCGTGCAAACTAGGCTTTAAAATCTTGTAGATATACATATCCCCTTGTAATATGGTGGGTTTGTCGGAAATGAGAACAATATCATAAATGCATATCATATGAGATTATACATCAATTGTTTTCTCTGTAATTGGTTTTGGATATTTATCGATTTTCACATCCTAATTGATGTTGTCCATTTCGTCTTTTTTTCATCAAAAAAGTTTACTCAAGTTAATTTTAAAATATTTCTATAAAAAAGTTTTAAAGTTTGAAAATATTTATTTGAGGATACTAAAATGTATTCGGGGCGATCAAAATTTGTATGTTCTTAATAAAATATTATTATTGTTTATAACCTTACAATTTATCACGCACTCATCTTACCGTAACTGCCCACCGTTGACTTGGTTTGGATGGCAATGTTTCATTTCATACGAATCATGAAAATATATAATTACAAATATATAGTTACAAAGTGTATGCATTCCTGTTTTAGCGAATTAATAATAAAAACATTTTCATTCAACAAAATCGTTCCCTATATAATTAAACGTGCAATCAGATTGAAGCGCCAACTTTCTCTTGCTGGCCTTTCATACCGAATAAGATTTTATATCCTATTGCTCTTACAACTAAATACCCTCTTACCATATAAAGAATTGGCATATACCGTTTCGTCACCCAAAAACTCAGGGTTCGTCACCAAATTTTAACGGTTTTAGCTCTAAAGTTTGAAAAATAGCAAATAGGTGACGAATCCGGAATTTTTGGGTGATAAATCCGGTGATAAAAAAAGTTGCATGTAAATGGCAGATGCTACCTACAAGTTAGTGTACCAAGGATTCTCTATTTTGATTACTGGAGTGACAGATGTTGATCGTAGATTTCATCCTTGTGGTCTCGCTGTATGCAAAACTGAGTGCATTGGAATCGCAGTATCACGCGACATGTACACATTACCTCCAGAATCGCGCAGAGGCGGTCTAAATGCTAAACGAGCACATGGTCGACCCAAAAATATTTCCAAGGCTTTGCAACATGAATGAATACTTAATATACAATATATAACACAATAGTACAATATTTAATAGTACAATAATTTCAATAATACATTGACTTTTCAATCCTGAAAGAATCCTCGTTTCATGCAATTTTTTACCACCGGATTTATCACCCAAAAATTCCGGATTCGTCACCCATTTGCTATTTTTCAAACTTTAGAGCTAAAACCGTTAAAATTTGGTGACGAACCCTGAGTTTTTGGGTGACGAAAACGTTTTTCCCTAAAGAATTTGCATCTATTTTAATTAGGTAAACTTCATTGAAAATTATTGACATTGCCATTGATACTCAATTTATATAGTTTCCAACATAAATATTGCCAGAGATTTGACAACTGTTGTGGATACAACGTTGGCAGCCATCTTTTCAAACTCTGGTAATAAATTCCTAACTGAATATATATTAAACAGCATGACTCAATCAATTGTACAACGAAAGCTATCAGCAATCCAAATAGTAATAGCAAAAATATAAGTTGCACGTTTCCATGTAAAGTTGGTTTTTCTATACCTCGTTCTCTCCCAGAAAACGGGACAAACTGGTTACTTCCCATAACAAACCTTTGCCATTGTTCCGGAATTCCCGAGACCAACAAACTTTTGAGTCTTGACATTACATTAGGATGAATTAGTCCTTGTAATCTAAATACGATCGATAAACTGTTGTATGTCTCGGTACCTACATATACTTGTTTCTTTTTATTCGCTGATTCAACTCTACGACCAAACCTATTGCACATATGCTTTGGAACAATAACTGCTGTTCTGTTACAAAACATCAGAAAATCAAAGATCATTTTTTCCTCCATATCCATTATTATAGACTTCAAATGGTTAAAATATTCCCGCAACCTATTCTTAGACATTTTTTTAGTATTTGGCCAGTTCTCCCGCAAAACATTCACAACCGTGTTTGCCAGTTGTGGATGAAGACTCGTGCTATTTAGTAAAAGTTCTTTTGAAGCTTCAGCATTTTCAGATTCTTTGAATACAAATTTCTCCAACTGTAAAATCTCAGACCTTATGTCGAACATATTGTACTCAAGATCATAAATAAAATGGTTTCCCGAGAGATGTTCGAGGGAAAAGTTTTCAGGAAGCTGCTTACCAAATTTGATCGACGAATATTTAATCATCATTAAACTAAAACTTAAAATTTGCATTCTAGTTAACACTGAAAACCTATCACGCACTAGTTCTGATATTTTTCGGTACGGAACCGGATCTCTTGGAGAAATGATATTGTAGACGTTTGTGTTTTTGTAAGCATTGCTTAGGATAATTGCGGCTAACATGTAAAGCAGTACTAAAACACGAATGGTTTTTAGATTAACTAACTTACTGGTAAACGGATCACCTTGTTCTAACAGACATTTAAGTGTCATTATCAATTGGTGCTCTAAATCTACAAATTTTGATCTTGTGAAAATGTTTATAAAAATTGAAACTAAAATTGGCGTGACCAGCATAAAAATCCACACTGGGACTTGATACACATTTGTTAGCTCTTGAAATGCTACATTTGTCATTCCATTTTCACCTCCACAGCTCACAAATCTCAGCTCGCTGACAGTATTTGGTACGGAGAAAGGATAAAAGATTGAGTTACTCCTTGACTCTTCTTCAAATGAAATCGCTGGTTGATGTTGAAAAATAAAGTCAGATTTTTTATGAACAACTTGACCCTTGCCTGGCACACATAAAGTATGCGTATAAAAGGAGAGTGTGAAATTCTGAAATATGTGGAACCAAAGTGAAACAGTGGCATGGGAAAGTGTATCCTGAGGGTCATTAAATCTTAATTTTCCAATGTGGAAGGTTCTTGAGGACTCCCAAAGTTGGTTTATGCAGAGCGAAAAGTGATGTCGAAAGGTCGAAACAGTATTCTTTTCCATTATGTGACTTCCCCAAATGTTCCAAACGGTTTGGTAAATCTCTGCACTGGTAGATGTTATGTCGAAAATATTTTCAAAATATGGTTTCGAGCCTGGGTCCATGATCAGTCGAAGAATTGATTGGACAGAAAGTAAAACTTCAGCTTTCCTTAATCGAGAGCCTGACTGACAAAGTATCGTGACAAAATGTTCCTGATGTTTTATCAAAGACGATGAGTCATTCCCATTTCTAAAGTTTTTCCAGTGTAAAGCTCTTTGTTCTACCCAAAAGGTTATATTGGGTATTTGCCACTCTCCTCTTAACTGTGCTTCCTCTAATACCAAAATATGAATTTTGTTTATTGGCGATGGTGGAAATGATATGAAGTTTTCCGAGACTGCTTGTTCTACATCGTAATGAAATACTTGAGGAGGCATTTCGTTTTCGTATTCGATAGGTAGAAGAACGCTTATGTGAACTTCACAACCCCAAGGTTTACTTTTAGAAGAATGTTTAAAAGCGTCTAGTTTGACACAAATGCTGATTGGCCAAGCTCCATATTTTTTATTGATATTCATGTGATAAGATGATGATGGACAACTTATATTTAAAATTTCCTCGCTAGAATTTGAGTTTAAGATTGTTATATTGCTGTCAATATTTTTTGGTAGGTTTGTGGGCAACCAGAAAACAGTGTATTTGTTTTTCCAGTCTTCGAGTCCATAATAGTCGTAGGGAAATGTTGCTGGAATTGATCGTCGCAGTAGAATGGGGTATCGGGGTGGGAAAAAGTTGACACCTTTGAAGTTGTCAATGAGAACGTGGCAAACAGACTGAAAGCGAGTAAGTTGATTCAAGATTGGGTTCATATTTACAGTTGCGAACGTGACTGGTATGATGGTTTTGTTCACAATAAGAGGATAGCTACCATGGTGATATGTTATGGATTTGTTTCCAATAGGTACGATTTGAAATGGGAAAAGATCGGCAGAGAAATTTTGATTGCGTCCTAAAGTAGTGGAAATGTTCATGACAACTAGTGCCGCTTTTAAGAAATTATGGACAAAAAGTAGCATTATAAAATTATTGATATATGTTACAGCTTTGAATATCGCAGAATTAAAAGTAATATGCATGATTTAGGTGGTAGTAGCAACAGATGTTAGTAAAGCTACGGTGAAGGTGAAATACAAGTGTCCTACTCTGTATACTTCTCAACAGTTGGTTATAATATTTCTGCACTTGTTCCCAGTATTTTTTTAAACTTCAAAGTGAATTCGACTAGACTTTGTGATATTACTCCATTTGCTGCTGCTTCTAGTGGATTAACATATCAACTGGAAATAATTAAATGCTTTAAAAAATGTAAAATTTGGGCTATTTTAGTCGAGCTTTACACTTTTAGTCAATATTATGTTCACATTAAAACCATTGAAGATAATCTAATGCTTTGAATTTTAAAATATGGACTTTTGCTTCGCAACTGTTTGAAAGACTTCAACTATAAGAGAAAATATCAACTTTAAAGACGCATATATTTCCAAATACTTTAGAATTTACTCCTTTCAAATCGAGCAGTATAACATTAAGAGTTATTGCTTTGTTAGACACAAGTAATGAAAATGAAAATCAATAAACTTTCATTCTGGCTTAGCCGTCTTTTATCCTGGTTAATTAAAAGATTTATATGAAGATAAGGCGACCAAATAATGCTCATTTTTGGGCAAAGTGGTTTTTAAGCGTAATACTTATACCCTCCTTGTATTGTGGCGAATGTGTCTGAACTGAGAAGAAAGTCCTTAAAACATGCGAGGTTATACATCTAATTATTTTCCTTCCAATTGGTTTTGTATATTTATTAATTTTTCTGTATCCTAGTTTTTCATAAAAGTTATTTAATCAAGTTGATTTTAAAATATTTAGAAATTTCCCACAGCGCATAACTAAATTTGTGTTAGATTTAAGCAAACAGCGAAATTTAATTTTTACGAGAGAAAGTATCTTAAATAAGATTATAAATTCTATCTACGTATGCTTGTTTCTTATTATTCGCGGATTCAACTTTACCACCAAAATAATCACACATGTGATTTGGAACAACAAGTGTTGTCATGTTAATTACAAAGCAAGAAAAAATCATGGGGGTTGGAGCCCATACTTTCTTGTTTACTATTGTCCACAGGTTAACCCATTCGGAATTAAGATTAGTACTATTAGATTATCCGTTAAAAAAACTCCATCAGACGTGATATACTTGAATTTGATTTGTAGTCACCCGCGGTATATCTTGTAAGATGAAATATTAAAATCAATGTTTAATAAAATCTTAATCCAAACTTCATTTGTTAAATGTTAGTCAAAATTACGTAAATTTAAAATGTCCCCACTACTTACAAAACATATGTAACTGCTCTAGCTAATTAATGATACAAACATTTCGGCTTAACAAAACCTTTTCTTATGCAATCAAACATGTAATCAGATTAAAGCAACAATCTTTGCTTGGTTTCCTTTCATGCAGAATCAATTTTTATATAAAATATGCTCTTACAATTATAGTACGTGTGTTCTTAACATATAAACGTTACAGCTATTTTTATAAGAAGAAATACTAATTAAAAGTCATTGCCATTGATATTTAAGTTATATAGTTTCCAACCCACATATTGCCAAAAGTTGGACCATTGTTCTGGATACAATGTTGGCAGCCTTCTCTTCAAATGCCGACAATAAATTCCTAACTGAATATATATCAGCCAGCATGACTCAATCAATAGTACAACAAATGCTATTAGTAATCCAAACAATAAAAGCAAAAATATAAGTTGCACATTTCCATGTAACGTTGGTTTTTCGATACCGCGTTCCTTTCTTGAAAACGGGACAAACTGATTACTTCCCATTACAAACTTTTGCCATTGTTCCGGAATTCCCGAGACCAACAAACTTTTAAGTCTTGTCATTACATTAGGATGAATTAATCCTCGTAATATAAATACGATCGATAAACTGTTGTATGTCTCGGCACCTACATACACATGTTTCTTATTATTCGCGGATTCAACCTTACGACCAAACTTATTGCACATATATTTTGGAACAATAAGTGCTGTCTTGTTACAATGCATCAGAAAATCAAAAATCATTTTTTCCTCCAGATCCATTATTATAGACTTCAAATTGTTAAAATGTTCCCGCAACATTTTATTAGGCATTTTGCTCGTATTTGGCCAGTGCTCTCGCAAAACATTCACAACTGTGTTTACCAGTTGTGGATGAAGACTTGTGCTATTTAATAAAAGTTTTCGTAGAGCTTGCGCATCTTCAGACTCTTTAAATACAAACTTTTCAAGCAGTAAAATTTCAGACCGAATGTCGAACATATTGTGCTCGAGATCATAAAGAAAATGGTTTCTCACGAGATATTCGAGAGAAAAGTTTTCAGGAAGCTGTTCACCAAATTCGGTCGACCAATATCTTATATAAAGCCAATTAAAACTTAAAATTTGGATTTTTGTTAGCACCGAAAATTTGTCACGCACCAATTCCGACAACTTTCCGTACGGAACCGGATCTCTTGGGGAAATGATATTGTAGACATTTGTGTTTTTGTAAGCGTTGCTTAGGATAATTGCAGCCAACATGTAAAGCAGCAATGCAGCACGAATGGTTTTCAGATTGATTATCTTGTCACTAAACGGATTACCTTGTTCTAACAGACACTTTAGTGTCATTATCAATTGGTTCTCTAAATCTACAAATTTTGATCTTGCAGTAATATTTACAAAACCTGAAACCGAAATAAGAGTAACCAACATAAATATCCACACTGCTACTTGATAAACGTTTGTTAGTTCTCGAAATGCAACATTTGTCATTCCGTTTTCTCCACCACAGCTTACAAACCTAAGCTCAGAAACAATATTTGGTACGGAGAAAGGATAAAAAATTGAGTGGCTTCTTGACTGTTCTTCAAATGAAATCGCTGGTTGAAAAATAAAGTCAGATTTTTTATGAACAAGTTGACCCTTGCCTGGCACACAGGGCGTATCCGTATAAAATGAGAGTGTGAAGTTATGAAATATGTGGAACCAGAGTGAAGCAATAGCATGGGAAAGTGTATCCTGAGGATCATTAAATCTTAGCTTTCCAATGTGGAAGGACTTTGAGGACGCCCAGAGCTGGTTTCTACAGAGCGAGAAGTGATGCTGGAAGGTCGAAACAGTTTCCTTTTCCAATATGTCAGTTCCCCAAATGTTCCAAATAGTTTGGTGAATCTCTCGTTGGGTAGATGTTATGTCGAGAGTATTTTCAAAATATGGTTTCAAGCCTGAGTCTATGATCAGTCGAAGAATTGATTGGACAGAAAGTAAAACTTCAGCTTTACTTAATCGAAAGACAGACTGAGAAACAATAGTGACAAAGTGTTCCTGATGTTTTATTAATGCCGATGAGCCAAACCCGATTCTAAAGTTTTCCCATTGTACCGCTCTTTGTTCGATCCAAAAAATTATCTTGTTTATTTCCCATTCTCCTAACTGTGCTTCCTCCAATACCAATATATGGATTTTGCTAACTGTCGATGGTGGAAACGATATAAAGTTTTCTAAGACTGCTTGTTCTACATCGTAATGAAATACTTGAGGAGGTCTCTCGTTTTCGTATTCGATAGGTAGAAGAACGCTTATGTGAACTTCACAACCCCAAGGTTTACTTCTAGACGAATGTTTAAATGCGTCCAGTTTGACACAAATGCTGATTGGCATAGCCCCGTATGCTTTATTGATATTTATGTGATAAGATGATGTTGGACAACTTATATTTAAAGTTTCGTCGCTGCCATTTGACTTTAAAATTGTTCCGTCGCTGTCAATATTTTTTGGTAGGTTTGTGGGCAACCAGAGAACAGTGTATTTGTTTTCAAAATTTTGGAGTCCATAAAAGTCGTTGGAAATTATTGCTGGAATTGATCTTCTCAGTAGAATAGGGTATTGAGGTGGGAAAATGTTGACACCTTTGAAGTTGTCAATGAGAACGTGACAAACGGTTTGAAAGCGTGTAAGTTGATTCAATAGAGGGTTTAAATTGACAATTGCAGATGTAAATTCAAGCTTGGTTTTGTTCACCACAAGAGGATAGCTTCCATTGAGATTTGCTATGGATTTGTTTACAAGTGGTACAATTTCAAATGGGAAAAGATTCGAAGAGAAATTTTGATTGCTCCCTAAAACAGTGGAAATGTTTACGACAAGTAGTGCCGCTTTTAAGATATTATAGATCAGCATATTAAAACCGTTGAGGTATATTACAACCTTGAGTAAACGCAGAAAATTATAAATAACATGCTACAAAGATTTAGTTAGTTCAAGCTAGAATTCTTAGTAAAACTTGGGAGAAATATAGGTGCAATTCTTAATGCTTCCAAACAGTTTGTTCTAATCCTTTTGTTTTTGCCCCCGGTTTTTTGACGTCACTCGTCGTCAATGTAAATTCAATTTGACTTGGTGAGACCATTGCGTCAAAACATGTCTAGGGTTAAGCAAAATATCAACTGCAAATACTTGAGTGCTTTAAAATACATAGAAATATGACTATTTAAATCAAACCTTACTATTTAATTCAACATATTGTTAAAATAATCCAAAACATAAACGCTTCCAAAAGATTATAAAATGAATCCTTTCCAATCGAACAGAATAGCATCTACATATATGTGCTTTCCTAGAGCCGAAGAACGAAAATCAATAAATTTTTATACTGGCTTGAAATTCGTTTCCTCTAGTTAATTAAAAGATTTATATCGAGATAATATGAATATATGAAAAACACAATTTCCTGCAAACTAGTTTCAAAATTTTATACATGTAATATTCTGTATGGAATGCGAAGGAAATCATTAACACGTGCGAGGTTATACTTCCAATTAATTTTCTCAAATTGGTTTTGCATATTTACTTTCCATATCCTAGTTTTTTATAAAGAATTATATAATTAACTAATTCTTAAAATATTTAAAAAATGCTTATAGCACATCAAAGTGTATAAGATCTATTCGAACAGCAAAGTTTAATCTTTTACGAGACAAATTGTCTTAAGATTAAATTACAAATTATTTATCCAGTTGTTTCTTTCTTAGTATAAGTATTTGCACTTAACGCGACTTTTACAAATGAATTCTAGAATCTACGGACCTTATGTTAAGAAAGAATTAAGATGATACTTTCACCATCATCGATTCAAAAGTTTTTATAACACTAATTTATTTAATATATTTTATTTTCTATACCAATCTACCCACCCAACATAACCCACTTATACCACTTGTTCATATTTCTATATATTGCGCAGGCAAAAACTACCCCCGCTTGTTCTTTCTCTTTATTAAGTTCCAGAATGGGACTTTATGAGAATGGTGGGTAGGGGAGTGGATG
>JAQIXW010003442.1:0-13166 GCA_034700685.1 Willowsia buskii | reverse complement strand
AATATTAATTGTAATAGTAGTCAGGGAAACAACAGCCGCATATAATGGTCACATGGCGTTTGCTTTTCTATGGAAACTGGGACGACGATGCGAAATCTCTTACAAAAACTGAGCTTCAAGTTGCTTTTCATATCCATGCATTCACCATTCATAATTGTGTATTATATTTCGTAGAATCAAAGATTTTCTGGGCTTTCTCCGCATTCACTACGGACCGCTTCTCATCTCTGTGGATATCTGTGCTCGGCGAATTAATTTTGCAGAATATAAATTTACACACTGCTTTTCTCTAGCATAAATGATAAATAATGAGTGGGAAAAAGAAGAAAGGAGAAAGTTTAATAGTCTTCGCGTTTTCCAGTGTGAGAAATGAATCTGTGGAGGGATCAGAAAATAAGATATTATTATGAGAGCGGGGAATATCTTTGCATTGCTTTACATTATTATCAAGATGATCAAAAGATTTCACCGAGAGAATGCAAGGCGGCGATGATGATGATGATGATCAGTGAGAAAAAAATGCTTTCTCTTTCGGCTTTCTCTTTTCGTCGAGTAATTTAATATTTAGAAGAGAGTTACATTTTGGAAGGAGGACGTGTGTTGATGGATAAAAAAGGCTTTAGGCTTTCTAGAAACAACAAGAGCTTTCTCTCTCGAGCTAAAAAAAGGTTGAAATAAGAGAAAATTAGAGAGGGAGTAAAAGTTTATTTCTTTATTATTCATGAATGACTATGTGATAGAGTGTAAATTATAGTGCAGGATGATAATTCAGAAAGCTTGTATTTATTAGCATATTACCTACACGTAAAAGAGCTCTTAAGGTGGTATACCTGTTGGCTAGAGGGTTACGAATGAACAATCTAAAGGTAAATTATATTAACGACGAGGATTTCAATAAATATGGTACCCTAACCCCACTACTGCATAAAACCTCGATGACTAATGATTAAACCGGGGATTGTATGGTAATATAAGAATTCTTTCCGCAGCCAACTAAGTTTCAGATAGTTCCATCATATCTCACTGATTTGGAATGAGGACATCTGTAGCTTCTGGGAGAATAGTAATGCCTGCAATTAGCAAAATAACAACTATATAAACTACCCTAATAACAGTAAACAGAGGAGAGAAAGCATTCCATAAAAACAGCTCTGGGTAATGTTTTTCGCAATTACTAGATTGGATGCTAGAAGGCAAAAAATCAAGTTGTTTAGTTGCATTACATGCAATCTTGCAGTATTTGTTTTGTTGTTCTCCTGTGTTATGTATTCCTCACCATATCACCCTCCCCGAAAAAAAAAGAAATCCAGTTTTTTTTCTGGTGAAGCCTCGTAGTGGCTTTTGCTGTAGATATTGAGGGACAGACAGAGAGAAAAGTAATCTTGTTAAGATTCAGGAGACGGGAAGAGATGAGCAGAGAAAGTGTGTCGCGTCGACAACGACAAACATTCACAAGCAATAACTGAAATTCGATAACAGTTAGCAGGAGACATCGAGAAAAAAAGGGAAGAGAGATGCACACCGAAGCATAAAACAGCAAACTAGCTCTACCTTTGCACGAGCTGAAACTAAAGTGGTATCATTTTTACACGAGAAAACATGGACAAAGGTGAAAAGAAAGCTGTATAAATGTAATTCATAGGTAGACTTCTATATATCCGAATTCTTGTAAGTTTTAAAAATATAGCGGGCGAATTTTACTTGATAATTATAGCTCAATACATTTTACATGCCCGCATTTTAAGAGAACGGTTGATGCACGAGTTTGATTTTGTATTGATGAAATAAATGACGTTTGACAGTAAATCAGGTTTTACGGCTGTCCCAAAAATTTTTTTCTAGCGGGTGCTCAACTCTTTGCTGAGTCGGGGGAACAGAATTTGGTATGCTTCAATTGTGACAAAACAGGCTTGCAGCTACTGATTCCGCTTTATTTTCTCTTCCCTTCTACCTATCCATAAGCTTATTTACGTTGGAATACCGTAAACGTTTAATATTTAGTCAGGCCTGAACTTATCATAAATCAAATCAATCATGTCTCAACCAAATGTTTCTTGCTTCGTTAATGTGACTTTTACGGTGGTTATGTCATCATCATCAGCATAACTTTTACTCTCCGAACGTATAATCCACTTTTGTTGGTTGCTACAATAGACAGGAAGAAGAAAGAAAGGGGAAAAAAAGAATTACCGAAGACAAAAGAATACTCAAGTTTGATCGTGAAGGGTTCTCTTTCCCCTGATTTTGGTTCAAACAAGAGTGAAAGCACGCATACAAAGGATGAGCTTTAGCTTATAATACCTATCGAGAAAGTGAAAGTGAAAATATGCCTGAAGGGTTTCAATACCTAAAATGAATAATAATATTCATAAGTGCCAGGGTTCCCTTTTGTCATCCTGTCATGCAAAATTCATTGGAAAAATTTTATCCTTTAACAAATTACCAGGTAGGCATAATAAATTTTAAGTGCTGCTCTGCTCATAATGAATATTCATCTCAGTTTTGAGAAATTTGCTAAATCTTCATGTGTATGGAACTATCTGAAATTAAGTTTGCTCATCCGCTGTCAAAATTACATATATTCAGTTATTCAATAAAAATATGCAACAAGAATCTTCTATAATATTTTGATGGAGAATTTGAATCCAGATGGTTACTCGAGATCCCCTTCCTTTGTCTTCTGACAGGAGAGAATAGCATAGAAGTATTTCCGGAAAACAAAATCTTGCAATGTGACAATTATTTTTATGGCTTGTAATTCAAGATGTCATGTAAGGTAAGAGGTGTCCAGAAAAGTTGAGATGACAGGGCAATACAGTCTTACTCGAGATCATTCTCTTAAAGCTCATCATTGCTCTTTCAGCTTTTATCGTATTCCTCCAAAGGAAAACTTTCTTTGCTTTCTCCGTCCAGACGTACACAACGACAAGTTGTGTCTTCTCTTCTTGTGTCGGATTTAATTGCTCTCTGAAAAATATATAATTGATTTTTCTACTAGAGTGGGATGTCGGCGAGCAGGTTTCGCTGAATAATACCTCAAAAACTTGAGTCCGGATTTCCTCCCTTGACGAAACAAGAAATGGTCTCATTTATAGGCTTTTAAGAGCTTACTGTCCACCACTAAAACAGGTACAGTAACTTCAGCTGTCAGAGGTATCGCCGAGAAGCTTGGTGGTGTTGATGAGTTGAGTAGGAGGAGAAAATAGTTTGCTGACTTTACGCAATTAGCAGAGAAGAGGAATAGAGAGAAAGTTGGTTAAAAGTTTAATCTAAAAATGGGATGCAATTAGGGCTAGAGAAAATATAAATAATGAACAGTAGTGAATAAGATGAAGAAAAAGGAAGAAGTGGAAGCTATGGAGGCATTTCAGATCAATTATTAACATCCCATTTCACGAAATGTTTTCCTTTTCCAAAAGAGTAAACCAGGTTTCTTGTGTGTGTGTCGACCTGGAAAACCCAAGTTTTAGCTTAAGTTGGGATTATGTAGTGAGAGGCAGGAGCGAAAGTGGGCAAAGTATTCATTGACACTCAAACCAAACTTAAGACAACAGAAAAGATTTTCATCCAGCTCAATGACACACAATGGGAATAGTTTGTCGACTGACGATGAGTGGAAAACCACACTTCCACAAACCAGAATCATAGAACTTTTAATTATTAAGGCTTCCCATACCTAGCCTCGGACTCGTATTTCCGGAAGCATCATTTGAAAAAGTCTGTCTTGACAGTGGATTTCACCAGAAGAAATAAATAACCAGGAGAAACTAATGCTCCTGCTGTTATTCTATTCCTCTAGTAATACATTGATTTAATACGCACACAACTTTGTAGACAAGACCAGTATAATAGTTGAAAAAAAAATCGAACCGAATTGAGCTTCAACTGATGCTTTTCTTTGTGCTGCTGGGTAACAAAATACAACGATAGATTTTACTTTGCTCCCTTCTTTCACCCATTATTACCAGACAAGTGAGGGGAGAGAAAATAAGCTGGACTCAAGCAGAGCTGCAAAGACCGAGAATAAAAAATACAGTAATAAAGACTCCGATACTCTTTCTGCTAATAATATCGTAGCAACAGGCCTGAGAAAATCCCCATCAGTTATGACCCCACTCTATGATTCCCACTGATAGGATTTATCTTTGTCAACTATATACCACTTCCCGTGTAAAATATTATAGTCATTTTTGCAACCCTGGTTTGAAAAATATAATTCCAGCAAAAAAATAAGCGGCAAGGGAGAAGAGTAAGAAGAGGAATGAATTACTTTTACTCGGTTATATTTTTATTATAGGATGTTGTTTAAGCCTTCTTTCCTTCTTCCTTAATATCCTGTCTGTCGATTCTGCCGCACTGGTGGTGGTCTTCGTTCTGTCTGGTGTATGCTGCTTGTGTACATATCTACATATATATATTTTTCCAATACCCGACCAACTTCCGCTTTCTCTTGTTATATCACTTACACATCCATAAACAATGTTTCTTTCTACATGTTAGTTTAGTATTCTTCAAGAGGAAAAACAATTTTTTATGCATCCATACACACCCAATTCAATCCATACGAGATGTATATTCCCAATTTATAACCGGTCTCAGGAAAACTGGCAAATTTGCGAAAGTTGGAGAAATGCATGGGCTACAAATTCAGGAAATACGATGCACAAAAAAGTCCATCATCATTATCATCTCGCCGTCATCATGATTTTTGAAGACCACCAGCCAACAACCGACCTAAAAAAATATTGCACTCATAAAAATGCGTCATGTTTCTTGCTTTCTTCATCCCGATCGTCGGAACGATGCCTCTGAAAACAGAAATGCTATAATGGACTAGAATTTCGGTTTGTTCTCTTACAAACTATGGATGATAGTTTTTTAGCCATAATAATAGTTTGGATATAGACACTGGAAAAAAATGCAATGATTTAAGTTTGGAAATGTACCAATGAGAAGTCTGCTTCCGTCATATATTTTTCAGGATTTTCTCTCTCGCCATGTCTGTCTGGTCATATGTAGGGAAATGGTAGTTGAGAAATGATCAATTTCAATAATAGCTTGTGTGTTTGCAATACATTTACTAATGTTATTGCTCGATATCCTGGAGAAATGTAGAGGAAGACGGAAACGACTATTTTTACATCTCTACGCGTATCTCTCTCACAATTCGTAAAATATGGTGTTATTTCTACATAGGTAGGTACATACATTTTTACGACAAACAAGCTATAAATCAGGGTGCGCCAATAGAAGATCAGACCTCGTATCGCACGTGTCATACACTCCAACACTCCACCTTATCGTCAAAAGATTCTAAAGTTGAAAGTGTATATTTTCGCAGGTTATCTATTCTAACTGTTAATATGGTTATGTCGATGGGGTCATCAAGTTTGCTACCTGTTTTTAGAGATAGCCTTTGAAAAAAGTCTGATCATGCTATCGAATAATCTACTTACTATTATGCGTGGGTGGAGGAGGGTGCCACTTTCTACAATTTTTTGACCATTTTTATGCTGACTTCATACTATTTATCCATTCTGGATTATGATACACCTTATAGAGAGCTGTGAATCGCACTTCCATTAAGGAAAGTAGGTCATCTATTTCATCATAACATGATGATGATGATGACGATACACTCAAGAAACTGATAGTAGTCATTCATTATGAGTGACATGGAATCCAAGCACTATGCCATGATCCCATGTCATGCCTCCATCAAAAAACGCAGGCTTTTTCTAAAAACTGCCCAGGGTTATGAAAACAACGAGCGTGTCAAGTCAGGAATTCGAGAACAAATTAGAAGAAAATATTTTCACTGCTTGTATTTTCAAACGAGAACAATGCATGGACAATAATAATTTAACTTGGAAGTTGACATCTTCCGGAAGCCAACGGCTGAGAAGAGCATTATATTTTTTAATTAAGGAGATGGAAAAATAAGTTGGAGGAATCGAGAGCGAGAGATTAAGTAGGGAAAACAATGCAATCAGTGTTCTCGCTTTTGCCATTAAAATTATCATCCAGACTTTTTTCTGTGGGTTTTTGCCAGTTTACCAGTCAGTTGGCAGCTCAGGCGTAAAACGTTATCAGATTACCCCGGAAAGCAAACTAGGCAATGGATAAAATATTACGGGTCTAAAAACTGTAGCAGGGAAGTTTTTTTATCGGTCAAAAGATAAACGGGTTGAATGTTGAATACCGCACATTTTCTAATTAAACCACACTCTTGGTGGGCAACAAAGTATCCAAACATTTTCATTTTAAAAATGCCTTATAAAATAAGTACGTGTTTGAATTCCCTGCTACTAGGGTTGAGCTTGGGTTTTAGAAATTTCGCAAAACCTGGTTACGTTAAGATGTAGTCATGCAATACAAAATTTTCGAAAAATTTATAATCTCAGTGTTCATTTCAGAATTTACGGTATACTTTATGTAATACATGCAGATAAGATATATGAATTAAATACCGTGTATACAGACATACATACTTGCGTACTCACGATCAGCCGAATGTCATGGTTCAATAAGTTTTGGTAGGAAGTGTGCCCCTTTCTCATCGCCTTTCTCTCATATTTATTTTGCTATACAGTACAGCTTATAGACTAGCCTGCAGCCTGTCTCCGGAGAATACCAGGTATTTTAGTCCACCTTTTAGGGATAATTTATAATTTATCTTAGAGCATCGAATATATGTATATAGCGACCGCTTTCTTTGTCCTTCCTATTATTTCTTCTATCCCACAATCATTTGCCATGCTTACTCATTTTTGACTCTTGCTTACACATTTGTATATACGTTTACTTACGTTTAAGATACATGGTTACATTACATGTGCAGAGAACACAATATACTACAACATAACGTGCAATAGAGATTAGTAACTGTGTTCCGTGGAAAGAGTAGAACTACATTTTGACATAATTGTATTGACATTTATTTTAAAAAGAAGAATTACGGCTTACGAATTGTATTAATTTATTTGCGTGCTTTCATATTGAACTGTAGTGAATGCCAAGTCAAAGGCAGAGTGAAATTATGAAAACGATGCGAGGACTGAGTTCATTATGGCATGAAATTGTACAACTTATTGTGCTGATTCTCCTCGTCTGCTTTCCTTCTATTATTTCAATGCGATACAGAACCCAGTAAAAAGTAAATTTCCAGTGGGTTGTGTTCTGTCCCAGAAAATTGTTCCAGGTCAATAACCGTTCAATAATAATGATAATGACAATATTAACAAAAGCCCATGCATGCTCCACAAACAAATACAGAGTCACTCATTAAATATTATGTAGCGAACGGGAAGTCATGAAATCAATCCGTCGGATGTACTTTGACTTTTTGACCGACAAAAGACAAAAAACACGAAGGAGATGGTCAATTAGAAGAAAGCTTTAGGCTTCCAATGTAAACAAAGCAGTAAATTTTATGCTGAGAATGACTTGAGTCACTTTTTTTCTTTTACAAAAAAGGAAGCAGCGTACAAAACAATAATGGCCAGTTTTGTTGGCATTTGTCCATAAAAGATTTTCATGTTTTTTCTAGAGTCGCAATCACAATATATGCAATCGTCATCAGGATCAAAAGAGTTGTTTTTGTCTCTCAAGTTGGTATTGACATTCCGGGCAAACAGGAAAATAGCACGTCATTATTTTATATGTGAAGCAAGGGTGAAAGGAGGATGCCTAAAAACACGTAAGTTAGACGCAGACTTCAATGAACGATACAACCAAAAACCAGAATCATAGAATGTTGGTTCATTGCTTGGCTTCCTGACGGTTGAGAACATGTGGTTATCTTGTCTGTACAATGTTATCGGAAATGATAAACAACTACATTTTCCATCGAACATGAAGCTGTCTAAGATTCGTATGGAATTTAATACTCCAGGAAAATAATGTAATATCGCATGAGTCACCTAATATCCTTTTTTTCAATTAATTTCACTGTTCTTCGTATCAATAATCCCGTACGTGGAATTACTGAGCTGGAGTTAATTTGATTACTCTTCTTTTGTTAATTAAATTTTCTCCTGTGCTGCTACTCCTGTACTCCTTTAATCATTTGCTCGATCACAAACAGAAACTTCTGTTTCCTATTGTTGTCGTAACATTCACAATAATAATTGCCCTTTGTGTGTTTTTGATGACAGAATAATAGCCAGTGTTGCAAAAAAGGTATAAAAACGTTTCTCAGCATTTCGGGATTAGAGCAAACCTCCACCAACTCTTTTTTTTGCAACCGTGTTCACTAACAATAGCTGTTGTTTAATTAATAGGAAGGAAGTGAAGTGATCCATTCAGTACAGAACACAGAGAATTCAATTTGCGAACCTGTCATCACAACTCAGAAATGTCTTCTCATTTACGAACGATTCAACGATCAAGAGAGAGAAAAAAATGTAATAATGTGCCATCAAATTTCATTCTTTTTTATTCTTCACTGAGCAATAACAATTAAAGGCAGGCAGACAGACACGCACGGGATAAGGAAAACTATTAATAAAGGCAATAATAATCATAATAATGTCAGTCGTATCATTTATGATTATAACAGAGAAACAAATCAATAACATTTCATGTGAAACTCGTAAACAAAATGGACGTTGTTGAACCATCCGACATAAAAAATGTCGCGTTTAAAATATCATCAAATGTGCTGTTATAAAAATGTAAGAGTTCATGTCTTTATGCAGTTCGGTTCAACTATTTATCATCAGGAAATTTAGATTAAAATAGTTTCGGAGCATTCCCAATCACAGAAAAGGGAAGAAATAAATAGAAATTTTCATGGAAGAGAAAATTAAATTTGCAATTTTTTCGTTTCAATTTTAGTACTTTCCTTAGAACCTGTCAATAAGCTTTCTCTGTGCAAACTTTTTTGCTTTGACTTCCTCAGCGTAACTGAAGAGTGAAAAAATAGATGGGAAGTTGGAAGGAGAAAAAAGAAGGCAAGTTTTACAGACGGAGTGACTGTGTACAGGCGGAAAATGAATAAATGGAACGACAAAGACACACGAGAGGAGAAAGGGAGAGAGAGGATAATAGCTTGTAAACTTGTGTAACTTTTGAGAATTGATTTCCTTCTTGTGTTTCAATACGAGGAACTTTTTATTATTTAAAAATTCCATTTCTCTCTCTCTCTCTTTCACTTTCTCCGACACTGTTTGTATTGTTTTATTGTTGCTGGTTTCCCGCTTATGCATCACCCGAACTGTTTAGGAGTCAGCTTTAAAAAAGGAAAAGTCAGAGAAAGTGGGTTTCTTGGCGGATATAATTTTCTTTCTATTCTCTTGTTAGAAAGTCAGTGTATTGTATTACTATATTGTATTTTGCAAAAAAAAATGTTACATTTTCCTTTTTGGATGACGTGCGTCGCATACGTCTTTAGGCATATGCATGGATTATATAGGAAAATAAGTAGGTAGGGAAAATATTATGCGCATTTCCATCAGGAAAATGCCATTCTCTTTTTTCTGCTACGTGGCAATGTCAGGAATTAAAAACAAAAGGGAATAAAACCGGCAAAGAATAATGGATCGTTGAACGAATGTAAAAAAGTAGTGAAATTTCAAAGTGTGATTTTCTCATGTTTTAGAATGAGCTGATATGATACTCCAGCTAAAGGGTTTTCTCATGTTTTGAAAATAATCGATGGACTGACAACTACACACAATCGGGTCATAAAGTCCTTATAACGACTTTGCTCATAATCCTTTACCCTTTAATATGAGTCGTTTTCAGTCTGAAATAAAAACCGAAATACCAAGAAAATAAGTGAAAGTTAAGCAGGGAGAGAAAATAAAGAAAGGAAATAGTATCAGTTTTCAGTGCTATCTGTATCTCACCATTTATTTATTGCTATTCCATAACATACACCGCACTTTGCAATATATCTTCTTCGAGGAAGCTTCCAAAAGATACTCCAAAAATTTTCGAACCAGGGGATCTTTTCTAGGTAGGTATTAGCAATATTCCAAATCAGAACAAGAGGTTAACTCAAGAAAAGAAGTTTGCGAGCCAAATTTTTGGGAGATATCGTTCTCAAAAGTCTGCTCGTTTTCGAGTGTCTTTTTGGCCGCTCTTTTTCTGATAAGCCGTTTGGTTTGAGAGTTGCTTAGCGGCAAAAATACTGGAGGCATTTTCTACCAAACTTTTACCAAACAAAGGGAAAGTGATACTTCCTCTTATGGCAATTGTAACAGTATCACTTAAAATGGTGAGCAGAGAAAACAAAAAATAATAAAACAAAAGAAAAAAGAGACAATAAAGTGGTATCATCATCACGATCAACATGAGATTAGGCAATCTGCTCTTGTACATTTTTTAAGTTGGCACATTTGCTACCCATTTCCGATTTCTTTTTTTGAGAGAAAACATGGAAACAAGCAGTTACAGAAATATACACAGAGGTTTTGCTAGATAGATGGAATTTAGGTAATGAAAGTAGAACAATATGTAATACACACACAATCTACTCATTTTGTATTCTTGGTGAGTTTTTGGAGTTAAGGTAACATAATCTTGAAGTTTTTTTTCTGTTGTTACTTTCTCTTCCGGCAAAACACAGCGAAAAACCTGAGGGATATGGCATTGGGGAATGTACACTTTTTTTATGCATTGCATATGATTACACTAGAGTACGCGGGGCTATTTAAAAGTTTACTTGTGGCATCTGTTTGTCCGTCCATGTGGAACTCAAAAGCAGGCTACTTGATTCAAATACATGGAATTATTTAATTCAATTTGAATGCGAGTATTTTAGTTCAAAACAAGTGGAAACCTTGTGGTGATCTCGCAACAGTCGCAACTAAGGATATGTTATTATATTATTATCTAGCGCTCCTTTTTTAAATCCATTTGCTCATAAAGTTTTGGTGGAGGAGTGCATGAAAATGGGAAAAAAATATAACGGAAACACAACCTTCAAAAATTTTTGTAATTAGCACTTAGCAGTCTGTTATAAAAGCTAAAAGCACAATCTGGCAGAAAACTAAAATCCAGAGCTTGAGCTGAGTTTATTGATGAAAGAGAGAACGGAAATGGCATTTGCATTAACTCTCTCTCATTTTTAAACTTTCACGCTCGTTTCCTCTCTCTCTCTCGCTCCTTTTTAGCTTTCACTTTAGGAGTAATCCATGCTGTTGTCTCAGGACACTAAAGTTTCTTTTTTTTTCAAGTCATAGGTCCAGTCTTACCTTTCCGCATGGTGACCTTTGACCCATATCCATAACAAAATATTACCCATTTAAATTTCACAACAAGCAACCTTTGTCGAGCTTTCTCCCCTTTAACTTTCACTCAAAAAACTTTTTCATTCAAAACTTATTCTATTCACAAGACACTCTTCTACTTTTTCATTCATTTCTTCCGAATTTCTCTCTTTCTCATGTCCCCTCTTTTCAAAAAAATTATTTTAATGATCTTTCCACTTCTCCTTTCTTAACGGTTTCCGTTTCTCCAATTTTTTCAACCTTCAAAAACAAAGTCATACGATTGGCCTGCATGTGATCTCGCCAGACCTAAGTGAGAACCCAACCATCTGAAATTGAATTTTCATTCATGGCTCACAATATATGGTTATGAATTAATGCACTTTTTCTATATCATCTATATAAAATATGACTTTGCTTATGATCAATTATTGAACACATTTCGGAAGAAAATTTAGCATCAGGTAGTTAAAATTCAACCTTGGCTTCTGGGCCAGATACAAAAACCAGTAGCGAAACTACATATAAAAATCATTTGTGCTCATATATACACGCCAGCACATACTTCCACCGGACTGTCGCCTCCACCTACAACAAACCTCATCTTGTTTCATCCAATTTTAATGTAAAGCTTGAGCAAGAAAAGAGAGCATTAACATATCTCATTAGATTTTTTTTTCGTTTCCGTCTGTAATAAAAAGCAAGGCTTTCATTATTACCATCATGTAATGTTGCTGTTGTTGCCATTAAGGTCAATTTATAATGTTATGCAGAAGACTTTTCACAAGCAGCTGTATCTCAGTATCTCCTCCACACAGTTTACCCCATCCTCCTCCAAATTTAGACCGCTTCCGTCAGAGATTCTCTGACAAGAGCAGCAGGAGCAGCAGTGCGGTAGCAAATACGACCAAAATACGTAAACTAATAAGCAATCACAGGAGTTCGAAAGAGTGCAAAATCTTGGAATTGGAATTTGTATAAACATTCTTCTCCTTGAAATATTTGAAATGCTCGAAAACAGTTGTTCGGAAACGTGCAACTTAATTTATCGCTTGTGAAATCACTTTTTTGGAAGATTGGACTTTTTTGCGCAACTTTTTTCCTCTGAAACATGAAAGATGGAAAAATAAATGTGTTTTTGAAATTATTGCTCGTGTAAAATATTATTATGGCTATAGGTAAATTTTTAAGAAGGCAAGGCCATGAGAGCACATGGGCTCCATGTCGTAATTTCAAGGTATTAAGGTGTGGGTGGCTTAGCTTGTTGATAAGGTGTAGCAGGGAAACCCGTTAGAAATAAAATTTTACGAGTTGCCATTGCTCATGTCCAACAAGAATGACTGTTATTACCCAACTTCTCTATCCCTTTTTTACAACAGGTTGGGATAAAAACTGCTCTCAAAAGGAGCCGATAAGCACTTTACATGCCCACTTCTTCTACTGCAGACTGCATCTCTATTGCATAATTAATGCATCTCACAGAAGAGAGGAAAAAAGGCAGTACAGTTTCACACTTTGGCAACTATATAAAAACACGTCACCAGGGTTGCAAAGAAAAGCTTGTCCCAACCGCAATTCATTCTATTACCCTAAATTACTCATTTAAAAACCCCCAAAAAATCTGTTTCATTTTGTATCCAATCATTTGAAAACATTATCTAGCTCAATAGAATTTCAAACCGAATATTTCAGTCACGAGCCGTCTCATTCGAAAAAGCTAATTATTTATTCTCCTCACTTCATCAATTCTCTTTAATTATTTACTCGTATGCATGCACTTTCCCGTATTTTTTTGAACGAACGCGTAGCAACCACAAGACGAACACACACACATACAAAACGCCATACACACAAATACCACCGCACCAAACAGTTTCCCCTCTCATATATCACGATGATGAGTGACTCTGCAAAATAAAAAGTCTGCATGAACGAACATACATAAACATT